>SJYH01003909.1:73057-86550 GCA_006408735.1 Sylvicapra grimmia | reverse complement strand
TGATGCCTTTGAACTGTGGTGTTGGAGAAGACTCTTGAGAGTCCCTTGGACTGCAAGGAGATCCAACTAGTCCATCCTAAAGGAGATCAGTCCTGGATGTTCACTGGAAGGACTGATGCTGAAGCTGAAACTCTAATATTTTGGCCACCTCATGGGCAGAGTAGACTCATTGGAAAAGACCTGATGCTGGGAGGGATTGGGGGCAGGAGGAGAAGGGGACCAGAGAGGATGAGATGGCTGGATGGCATCACTGACTCGATGGACATGAGTTTGGTAAACTTCAGGAGTTTGTGATGGACAGGGAGGCCTGGCATGCTGTAATTCATGGGGTCGCAAAGAGTCAGACACAACTGAGCAACTGAACCGAACTGATATTTATACATGAATTGGCATGTTTCCAGTGATTAGCTGCAAATGGAACAAGAATAAAAGATACACATTAGGAATATTCTCCATATTTTGATCATGACTGGACAATGGTCCACCAGTTTATAATGTATGATCTGTACATGTGTATAGTTGAAAGTTTCCACTGTGAAAAACACAGTGTGAAGCTGTCATGGTTTAATGGAGAAGGGCATGGAAGAAACCCTCCCACTATGTCCACTTTGTTCACACCGTGGGCATTGGAAGAAAGGAATATTGAAGGAATACTGATACTCTGACTTATACAAGAAGTATTAATTTGGTCTTCTAACCAGTCCTGGAGCCAATCTCCTAAAGTGATTGGATTTCCTATGAGATGGCAGCATCAAGGGAGTCTTTTACAATGTGCAGATACTGACCAGCAAAACTCTAATCTAATCTTAGAAAGGAGGTTGTTTGCCTGGGTAACGAACACCTGATTGGGAGGTTGAGGTTTTTTCCTTTTTCTTAATTTATATATTTTTCATGTAGGATAATTACTTTACAGAATTTTGTTGTTTTCTGTCNTCTTTAAAATGTCTTCATTTCCCTGTCATTGTTTATTCCTAGTCTGTCCCTCTCTTCTTCATTAGTATCTCCAGTAACCATCTCCCTCTTCTTCTAATCACTGTTTCTCCTTTATCCAGGGTTATTTCTGTGCTCTCATTTTTTTTCTTTTTCTTTTTTTTATTGAAGGATAATTGCTTTACAGAATTTTCTTGTTTTCTGTCCAACGTCAACATGAATCAGCCATAAGTATGTTTTAATTCTTACCTTCTGCTTTTCCCTATTTCCAAACCTCAAGGAGAGGCAAGGGTTAGAAGTGTGAATACATCACAAATGCCTAAAGACTTAATGAATCCTGATCTGTGATGATACCTCCACAGAAGTCTCAACAGAGCAAGTTGTTATTCTACTGAACTGAGATCAATCCAGGCAACAGTATGGATACACACTTCGACATGGCTCACCTGGACAGTTCAGCAGTCTGCCAGAGTCCTCTGTCTCTGCCCTTCAGCCCCTAGAAGCCACTCTCCACACTACAGCCACAAGGATCCTGTTTCAAAGGGAAACTTTACTCTGGACCTGGATGCTGGTTTCATCCCCCGGAATGCTGGCCAGAACGGTGTCCAGGAAAATGAGCGAGGCTGCCGAAAGGCTGAGTCTGCTCATGTTTGTGGCCTTGCAGAAGGGTGTCTATGGAAAGAAGGATGCTGACAGATCTGTTTACATACAAGCAGATGGGTAAGAACAAGCCAGTAGGAAAGGAGTGGATTTGGGGTCAGTCATGTACAATGTGTAACCTCCCCACCTTCCATTGCCTGTGCAGGCATGTCTGCTGAGTCACTTCATCTTGCCTGACTCTTTGACACCCCATGGACTGCAGCTCGCCAGGATCCTCTGTCCTGGTTGCATCTGTTCAGGGCAAATGAACAGTGACTTCAGTCCACAAACTTGACTCTGTCTATGGTCTCGTGAAAACACAGAACATGATTCTACAGGTGGAATTTTGTCCAATATGGCCCTCAGGAAGCATCTCAGCACCTTCAGCACTGCATGGCAGTGAAGGATAGTCTGTGGGTGGATGCCAGCAGATCAGAGGACTGCTAGGTGATCAGCAGTGTGTTAGGCCAGGTGCTCCTTTGCCGCCTCAGGCAGCTGTCTTCATATCTGCATGTCAGCGCTCTCACATTAACCCTACTCACTTCAGAAGGCAGAAATGACACAGGTGAGTTTCCTGCAACTGTGGTGGCAGCATCTCTGCTGGAACACACACGCTGTTTACTTGGAACTGGTCGAAAGAGATGTTGAGCCAGGGAAGAGAATCTCCACTGGGGCACAAACCCTGATATTCTGGGTAGAAATAAAGTAAAGGGAGTGGGCAGAATGGAAGGAGAGACATAAACACGTCTCCAGAGTACGACCACCCACTGCCCCTCATCTGGTTTCAGCAACAGGAGAGCTACATGCCAGAACAGACCTCAGGGGCTAGAGTGGATCTCAGGGACCTTGGAAGGTACTTACCACCCAACTACCCCAACCACAACTCGGGACTCTACACTAGTGGGTTTTGGAACTGAGGAACTCTGGCCCTGGTATTGGTCTAGGCAGGAACATAGCTGGTGAAGGTGATGTCATCCTGGGCCATAACTCTGTTTATGCATCAAAAAACAAGTAAGGGGAGGGGACAGAAGGGAAGCAGGGAGCTGAACCTGTATCAACAGCATGACCCACAATCGATCCACATCTAGCTTCACAACAGGAGAGCTGTCTGCCTGAGTGGACATCAGGGGACCTTGAAGGAACAACAGTAGCCATCTCATTCCTCCTGCTCTCTCCCTCACTGGTGACGGGGCCACAGGACCTCGGTTTGGGTACCAGCTCTGCACTTTCCTAATTTTTATCCTGAGGATTTAAAACTCTCATAATCCTGTGTCTTCAGGTATCATGAGACCCGTGCTGCCCACATCATGTGGCAGCAATGGATGCAACAGGCATATATCCCTTCTCCCGAGAAGGCAAAGTCCTTTGTAGTAGTAATAATAATAGTAGTGAGTAATTACTCCAGGTAAAACTTACATTCTTCTTTGTAGCAAGCATTGTCCTAGACACATGAAACATAATTCATCTAATCCTAAAAATCCTTAAAGAAAGGGAAAACTGGTGACATATCCTCACGCAGCTCTCTTCTCAGGAGGGGAACATTCTCTCCAGTTTCCATAAGCCCCACCATTTTGCATGGTCCGCCTGCCTCCACCTCACACAAAATACTTCCATTCACATAACTCACTTGTCCTGGAGGGCATTTAAAATTGTGACCTGTCATGTGGGCTCACAGGAAGTGTTAATAAAAAGATAGCTTGCTCTTCTTTAACGATCTTATCAGTCAACTATCATTATTCCTTTATTAGAGATGAAGATACTGAACTACAGCTACAGAAAAGTGACTTGCTGCAAGACAAACAGCTGAAAATCAGGAGGAAGACACTTGCCTGTTTTTCAAGTATTCCCAGATATTTCAATTTCACTAACACACAAACAAACAAACACCAACCAGGAGAATCTTCTTGATACTAACACAGATGATGCATCAAAGATTTTCAATGTGATTTCATGACTGGCAATCACATTTACAAGGAAATGAAGTGGTCCCAGCCTCTCTGGCAGCATCCAGGCAGCCACGTTCCAAAGACTCTCAAAATGCTGGTGGGGTGGAGGAGGAAGGTGAGGTTGTAGTGACAAAGAAGATTACAGCAAGAGTCAGGAATTCTCATCCCAGGCTCTACTTTCACTGCAGTCACGAGGAGCTTTTCTCCCGCATTGTTTCCATCCTTACTTCAGTATTACAGACTCTATCCTATGGGCCTGGAGCTGTGCAAATTCTAGGGACAAAGGGAAGACTTGCTCTCGTGGTGCTTAGAGCCAGCTGGACGAGGCGGGAGTAAAGCAAGCAGCCCTGTGGGGGAGGAAAGAGGCAGATTCCTGCTGAGGAAGGCAGGGTTGAGAAGCAAGAGGGAAAGGCTGAATATTCTCACACCAGAGAGCAGCCCTGACTGGGTGCTCCTTAGACTTCAGCATCTCAGGGAGCCCAGTTTCCACGACCTCTGCAAAGTAGAGGAACTTTCTGATTGAATCTCTGAAGCCACAGATCTGGACATTGTGTACCTGGACAAGACCTAGGCCATCCTAGAAATGAGCATTCACAGTCTTCTCAGGATCACAATAATCAGCAGAAGGAAGTGAATTTTTGAAGCCGAGGCGGGGGACTCAGGAGCACTACAGACCTGCTCTGTGGGGCGCTGACTTACTCTTCCCATCTAAGAAAGGGGAGCATGAGTGTAAGCTCAATTATCAGGATGGTGCTTCTAGGGCTGACCTTTTCCCAAGCTGGCCCCTAGAGGACATGCTCAGCTCATGATTTCTAAGGATACTGTAGCCACTTCTCCCAGGACACAGAGAGGAAAATAGTCACTGTGGGCGGTTTAGAGATGTGTGTACCCTCCTGAGCTCCACCTCTTTCCCCAGCCCTTCCAATATCCTGTGCCCTGCCTGCTGTCTTACCCTAGATAGGATAGGACCATCAGGGGTCTTAACACAGCCTGGCTCCCATTGCAGTCTTTGTTCTTAACATTTTAGCTACCGTATAGAAAAATCTGCCAGAAACTGGATGTGGCATTGTAGCTGTGTCTGCTTAGTTTGGCCTTGCAGGGACCCTTGAATGGAGGCTCCAGGCAGACGTCAGGCAGGGCTATAGGGATGGGAGGATCTCAGTGAAATACCAAGATGGTCATCACAGCTGGGTCTAAAAGGTAAAATACAGATGATACCAGTTTATTTGCAATAGAGAATGGTACGGGTGTGAATGTGTAAAGGCCATTTCGTATCATGCTCTGTAGGACATTATTATTCATGTTGTTAGGCTTCAGATAGACAGGGTAATATTGTAAATAATTGCATATCGTTACTGAATTGGCATGTTTCCACCTATTAGCTGTAACTAGGACAAAAATAAAAGATACACATTAAGAATATTCTCCATATGTTGATCATGACTGGAGCTGGACAATGGTCCACCAGTTTATAATATTCTGATCTGTAGATGTATATAGTTGAAAGCTTTTGGTGTAAAAAGGAAAGTGTGAAGGCATCATGATTTAATGGAGGCAGGCATGGAAGAAAATCCCCCAAAATGTTTACTTTGTTTACATCATGTGCACTGGAATTAAGGAACCATTAATCCTGGAACTATGCTCCTAAAACAATTGGATTTCCTTAAAGATGACAGCACTAAGGGTCTTTTATGATGTGAGAAAGGTGACCAGCACAGCCTCAATCTAACCTTAGAATGGAGGTTGGTTGCCTAGGTAACTAACAGCTGATTTGGTGGCTGAGTTTTTGGTTTTTTTAATTTACATATTTTTTTTTAACTTGAAGGATAATTTGCTTTACAGATTTTTGTTGTTTTCTGTCAAATATCAACATGATGTTCTGTCAAACATCAACCTATCAGCCATAGGTATAGGTTTTAATTATCACCTTCTGCTTTTCCCTGCTCCAAAAACTCAAGAAGAGGCTAGGCTTTGAAGGGTGACTACATCACAAATGGTTAAAGATTCAATGAATCCTGATTTGTAATGAAGCCGCCGCAGAAATCTCAACAGAGCAAGTGATTCATGTTGTTCTAATGTACCGAGTTCAATCCAGGCAACAATATGGATACACACTTCATCATGGCTCACCTGGACAATTCAGCAGCCTGCCCAGGGGCCTCTGTCTCTGCCCTTTGCCCCCTAGAGGTCACTCTCCACGCTACAGCCACAGGATCCTGTTTCAAAGTGAATCCTATCCCATGGCTCCCATGACCCGTCCCTCAGTGACCCCCTACCTTTCTGAGAGTCAAATTCTGATTCTTAAACTTCTACAAGCCACCTCATGACTTGTTCCCAGGCCCTCTCCGTCTCATCTCCTCCTCCCTGTCCCTCAGCCCTCTCAGCCTCAGCCACTCTGGTCCTGGCTGCTGCTCAAACATTCAGACACGTTTTTGGAAGCATCTGTCCAAAATCTCCTTATCACAGAGCATTTCCCTGACCCTTGCCAGCCTCCTTTATCCCCATCTGTCTCTCTCTTCACAACGCTCACATAACCTGGCATAGGATTTTCCCCAACTTTATTGTGTGTTCCCCTCCTTTATTGTGTGTATATTATTTTACTATATTTTGTTTATAGCTGTTTCCTACTTAAAGACTATGCTCTCAGAATCAAAAAGATACATTTGGATAAACATTTCTTAAGCAACTAACTGACTCTCCTGTTTTGTACTCATGCCAAGTGCACCATCATTGAAGAGAGTGGATAGAGTAAAATTATTCTATGATGATGAGGCCTGTCTATATAATTATACATGTAACTGTCATCTATATCATTATAGGAAAATAAAATGTAGTCTGATAAGGGCTCAAGGAAAAGAGCTTTGAATTTTGCCTAAGATCATACCAGCCTGGAAAAAGCAATCCTAGCCCCAAGAGCGAACTCAACAACGTACTGCATTTCTTGCTCTTCCTACCATTGCCTCTGAATAGAAGACCCTCAGCTGTTACTCAACTCTGATTACTTTCATCACAGAGAAATGATCACTATTTTTCACACTTTTTTTTGATATGTCATGGAAAAATGTAAGTAGGTCAACAAGTCTTTCAGATGAAAATATTTTGGTGGAAAATGGACACTGCTGACCACAAAGGTGTGAAATCTTTGTACTCACTAGTAATCCTTTCAAAAATCTCTAGAAACTTGGTGCCACTGATCTCATGTCAAAGTTGCAGATGGGACTATCCCAGGACACACAGCCTGTAGGTGGTAGGATGAGGACAAGACACATTCTGTCACAACCCATTTAATCAAGTCCCTGATTCTGTCAGGAATTCTGAAAGTGCAGAGAACTACTGAGGGGTTCTAAATGCTCTGTTCAACATATTACAGTCCCCTTACCCTGGATCTCACCCCAGATACAAATGGAAGAACACAGTGAGTCTGGGTTTTGTCCCTGACAGCAAACATGTGGGGTCTCTGCCAACAGAACCCAGTTCCCCCACACCCACTGGGCATCCAGCAGTCTATTGACTTTTGACACTAAATCTGCAGAGATGACCCAGACCCCACAGGGTGACGGCTTCATCCTGGAGGTCAGCTCACACTTCAAGTGTTGATCACGAGCCCTGGGGTCACTTAGACCCACGACCAACTGACTGTTAATCCAGATATTCTTTGACCCAACTCCCATGTTCAAAAAGTTATCACAACCACTCACAGAATTGGGGAACCTTTACATATGGTCCCCTCTTATAATAAAAAATAAAACTCTGAGACAGCAAAAGGGAGGAGAAGCATAAGGCAAAGAGGGAGTAGGAAATTCTGAGCATCCATGCCATCTCAGGACACTTCTCCCTTACAAACCATTTATGTTATCACCCCTCTGAAGCTCTCTGAATGCAGTGTTCATGGATTTTAATTAAGGGTTTGAGGTAGGCAATTTTACTGAATCTTTGGCCATTGTTGATGGAACTCAGTATCCATTCTCTCTTCCCCAGAGGGTCTAGGGACTGATAATTCTAACTCTCTAATCATATGATGGCATATCCTGGAGTCCAGGTGCACACAGATACTATCTAAGGTCTCATCTTTCAGAGATTTCAGTACTTAGAGAAAGACAATAAATTCCAAGAGTTTCTGGAGTCCTGGGGCATGAACCAGGTCAAGGATCAAATATGGATCTTTTTATATTCTAAAGTGGCATTTAGGGACAAGGTAGAAACTAGATATTGACAGTCTCAGAGATGAAGTTCATGATTTTGTAAAATGAGGTGGGATATTTTTTTTAATACCTGTAATATTTATTTTTTTAAAGTGGGCAATTTTAATCTTTTTTTTTTTATCACTTCACTGCTTATTTTTTTTTTACTTTACAATATTGTATTGATTCTGCCACACATCAACATGAATCCACCATGGGCGTACACGTGTTCCTCATCCTGAACCCCCATCCCACCTCCCTCCCCATACCATCCCTCCGGGTCATCCCAGTGCACCAGCCCCAAGCATCCTGTAAAGCAGACCACATGCTTTTTGAGAATCAAGAAGTGTCCCTGGAGTTCAACTGCTCACTTCCCAGAAGAAATCCAGAGAGGGCTGGCAGCAGCCACCACACCCCTCTTCCCACCTCTTCCATGCACTCACTCACCTCCTTTCCCTCCAGTCTGCAGAGGAGAGGTGATCTGGGACTTACTCTGGACCTGGTTGCTGGCTTCACACCCTGAGATTCCAGTCACTAGGGTGCCCTGGAGTATGAGCAGGACTGCAGAAAGGTCAATTCTGCTCATGTTTTTTGCCTTGAAGAGGGCATCTATGGAAAGACGGATGCTTACAGATCTGTTTACACCCCAGCAGATAAGTAAGAACGGGTGAGAAGGAGGGGAGTGTGGAGACGGAGGATTGGGGGTCAATCACATACAATGTGCCATCTCCCCACCTTCCATTGTCCTGCTTCTGCCTGTGTGTGTCTGTCTGCTCCGTCACTCAGTCTGTTCTGACTCTTTGAGGTTCCATGGACTGTAGCCCACCAGGCTCCTCTGTCCTGCTTGTGTCTGCTCAGGGCAAATAACCAGTGACTTCAGTTCTCAAACTTGATTCTGTGGTCATGAAAACACAGAATGTGATTCTACAAGTGGAATTTTGTCCAGTATGGTCCTCAAGAAGCATCCCAGCATCTAGAGCACTGAATGGCACCTGAAGGATGGTCCATGAGTGGATGAGAGCAGATCAAAGACTGCTAGGTGATCAGCGGTATGTTAGCCCAGGTCCTCCTTCACAATCTCATGCAGGGGTCTTCATATCTACATGTCAGTGCTCCCCCTCTCACATTAACCCCACCTACTTCAGAAGACAGGTATGACACAGGTCATTTCCTGCAACCATTGTGGCCGCATCTCTACTGGAACACACAAGCTCTTGACCTAGCAGTGGTCCAAAGAGATGTTGAGCTGGGGAAGAACATCTCCATCTGGGCACAAACCCTGATATTCTGGATAGAAATAAAGGGAGTGAGCAGAAGGGAAGCAGAGACATAAACACATCTCTAGAGAATGACCACCCACTGCCCCTCACCTGGTTTCACCAACAGGAGATCTACCTACCTGCCAGAGTGGACCTCGGGGGCTAGAGTGGGTCTCAGGAGCCTTGGAAGATTACCTACCACCCATTTACCCCCACCACGACTCTGGACTCTTCACTAGTGGCTTTTGGAACAGAGGAACTCAGTTTGAGTCTCAGTTCTGCCATTTCCTAGCTATGTGATCTGAGGCAGGAAATTACCCTCTTCTTCACTTGTAGCATGATATCATGTTGCTCACATCATGAGGCTGTTCTGAATCATCAGAGACCATAGACATATATTCTTCTCCCTGCAAAGTCAAAGTCTTTTGAAACAATAATAATAATGAGTAATTATTGTAATTAACACTTAATGGCATTGACCAAAGAGTCACACAAAGACAATGGAGGGTTGTGAAGAGAGCTGGGCCTGGGTGAGGTCAATCACTGAAGCAAGAGGGCTTTCAGCTATCTGTGAGGAAGAAGGAGACCTAACTGGAATTGGGGCTATGACTCTACTCTGGCACTGCACCATTACTTGAGCGGGAACTTCTAGAAGATGACATTGCTACATTCAATGTTATTTGTTCCTTTCTTACTACAGTCAACAGCACATCTAAAGAGCAGTCAGGAGTGGCGGAATCTAATACTTGATGTGCTTCTAGACAATTTGTTTTGGTGTTCAATGCCATTAGCAGCGTAATCAACATGGTTTTTAAAAGTATGCAAATCTGGGGATTTCTTAATGCAGATATCACCATCTTTTTTCATTAAAAGCATAAGTAAAATATGTGTCTTAGGGAGATGAAATGACTTGCCAAAGACCAGAAAATATAGTCAGTTGCTGAAGCTAAGCTTTTTCATTAATACCAAGTCATTTTATTTACACTGTTATCAACTAAAAATTATTAAAAATTAGATAACATATTTATACTACTAATATCACTATTATCATATCTGACCTTCATTAAATGGTTACTCAGGCAGTCTTGGACAAAGAATTTAACAAATACGTCTCTTTCATTCTCATCAATACTCTATGAGATTGATAGATAAAGAGAAAAGCAACCTCTGAGTTCTAAGACCTGACCTGATACCACAATGGCCCTTATGTTCTTCTGCTCAAGATAAACATTTTACAAAGCTTCAACATCAGATGAGGTCATTCTGGGTTGGTGAAAAATTTAGACAAAAATAGGACATTGGGTGATCATGTTTTAGCCCTGAGCAAAGGAGCTACATTACATAAACTACTGATATGACCAAATGCCTTCCTATCTTGAGTGACAGCTTTTCTTGAACAAGTACAGATCTAAACTCTATCTAGTCTTCCCTTCTTAGAGTGAAAATTAAGATACCAATCAGATAACCCTATGTGTGAGACAGCAAAAGAGACACAGNCTGACCTGATACCACAATGGCCCTTATGTTCTTCTGCTCAAGATAAACATTTTACAAAGCTTCAACATCAGATGAGGTCATTCTGGGAAAGTACCCTCTTCTTCACTTGTAGCATGATATCATGTTGCTCACATCGTGAGGCTGTTCTGAATCATCGGAGACCATAGACATATATTCTCTCATCTGAAAGATTTAGACAAAAATAGGACATTGGGTGATCATGTTTTAGCCCTGAGCAAAGGAGCTACATTACACAAACTACTGATATGACCAAATGCCTTCCTATCTTGAGTGACAGCTTTTCTTGAACAAGTACAGCTCTAAACTCTATCTAGTCTTCCCTTCTTAGAGTGAAAATTAAGATACCAATCAGATAACCCTATGTGTGAGACAGCAAAAGAGACACAGATGTATAGAACAGTCGTTTGGACTCTGGGAGAGAGCAAGGGTGGAATGATTTGGAAGAATGGCATTGAAACATGTACATTACCATATGCAAAACAGATTGCCAGTCCAGGTTCAATGCATGGGACAGGATGCTCAGGGCTGGTGCACTGGGATGACCCTTAAGGATGGTATGGGGAGGGAGGTGGGAGGGGGGTTCAGGATGGAGAACACATGTACACACATGGCTGATTCATGTCAATGTATGGCAAAAACCACTACAATATTGTAAAGCAATTAGCCTCCAATTAAAATGAATAAATTTTTTAATAAATAAAATAAAATATAAAATCAAAATAAATAAATAAATGCTTTACATATTTTTCTCCAAAAAAAGAAAAGAAAAGACACCAATCAGAGAACTACCCCACTTCCTAAACACCATCCTTCCAGAGCAAAGCCATCTTCCTGATACCTTCTCCAAATTCAAATCACAGAAGCCCACATCTTATAGGTTCCTTCAAACATTGTCTTAATATGACAGCATACTGTTTTCCAAGATGATTCCTGTTTCTTGCTGCTGTGAGTAGTAAATAAATCCAATGAGCTCAGCTAGAAACAGGAATATTTCTAGTGGTCTCTGGCTAGAAACATGAACAAGTACCAGCCTTATCCTTATTTTATAGCTAAAGAACGCCAAGTTCAGAGATGTTGAGGATTTGCCTAAGACTGGAAAGCTATCAAAAACAGCACCAGCACCCTATGTGTTCTCATCTATTTAAGTAATATACTTGCTTCAGTCCCCATGGTAAACTTTACTCATTTGTAGTGACATAGATACTGTTTCTGAAGTTGCCTCCATTATAAATCTTCCCAGAAACAGAACAGGAAAGCATCATCAAAGTCCTTCTGCTTGGGAAAGTGGGGACCCACCGTTTTAGGAAATGAACACAGCAGCTAAGTGCCGTCTCTATGATTCCATTTCCTCCCTGAAGGATTCTTAGCATGATTAACAGAATAATCCAAGCAAAATGCTTGCACAGAGCCTGGGACACTAAATGAGAGTTGCCCTTCTTTACCAGAACTAAAAAAAAAACCCTCCCCAAATATGACATCAGAGAACAGGATTCCTTAGAAATTCGACAACTGAGCCCCAAGCCCTTTCTCCTTCTGAGAGTCTAGGAGAACAACCTGGCCTCGAATTTGAACTGAACTTAGAAGTAAGAAATGAAGTTTTCACGTGCAGGTGTGTGCCTCCCAGGTTTCTGTGTAGCTTGGGTGACTACTAAGATGATGAAGCTATAATGGGTTTGCTTCCTATACCTGGTAGGGCACAGTCTCTGGACAGGAAAAAGGGAGGTGCCCAATCCTCTGCAGAACAGTGAGAAGGATCACCATTTCCATGGACTCTGCTGGTTAAGTTTTGTAATTGCAAACAACAGACTCCAGTCAGTTTAATTTTTTTAATATGTATTTATTTAAATATAAACCACAGTGTTTGAAGCTATAGAAAGGAAAATCACAGGATCATTGTGGGGTCAAAAGGCTTCTTTATCCCAAACCCTTCTCTTATTACTGACAATGAGAACTGAATGCTGGAAATTCCTCTTGGCCACCCAGAAGGAGAGCAGTGATTGTGGGGACGGGTTGAAGGTGAGGATACCGTGAGGATAGAGGTAAAAACAAAAATCCTGTGTTACACCACAGTCTTGTACTTAATCTGGTCATGAGGAATGTGCTCCTACATGCCTCCCTTCTTTCCTCAAATAATTATAAACTGTCTCATTGGTGTCAGGAACTGTGTGAAGTGCTAGGGGTACAGGGAAGATATGCTCTCATGGTGGTGAGAGCCAGCTGGATGAGACAGAATTAGACATGTTGACCAACAGAGGAAAGGAAATAGGCAGGTTCTGCTGAGGAGGGTGGGGGAGAGAAGGACTGCGAGGAGACCGAACTGTTTCAGAAGCAGCCACGGCCCAGCCCTGCAGGGGTCTTCCTTGGATTTTGAGTTTCAGGGACCACTCTTCACATGTCCTCTGCAAAAAGAAAGGAACTTGTTGAGTGCCATCATTGTGGCCCCAGACCTGGACACTGGTCANGAAGGACTGCGAGGAGACGGAACTGTTTCAGAAGCAGCCACGGCCCAGCCCTGCAGGGGTCTTCCTTGGATTTTGAGTTTCAGGGACCACTCTTCACATGTCCTCTGCAAAAAGAAAGGAACTTGTTGAGTGCCATCATTGTGGCCCCAGACCTGGACACTGGTCATCTTGACAGAGCCTAAACTTTCCAAACAATATGGAACTGTTGTGCCCATGACCCAAATAACCTACAAGAAGGAAGTGTGTTTTTCAAGCCTATGTGGGGCACTCAGGAGCACTGCAGACCTGCCCCGGAGGGTGGCTGAATCAGTGTTCCCAACTGAGAAAGAGGAGCATGTGATCAGGCTGAGATGATCACAAAGAGGCCTCCGGGGTTGACCTGCCATTCTCTTCCTGGAGAACTCGCTCAGCGTGTGGTTTCACAGGACACTGCAGCCTCTCCTCCGGGGAGCAGCGAGGAGGAAGACCCTGTGCAGGGTGAATGGCGTGTGGCCCCCCGAGCTCCGCCCCTTTCCCCAGCCCTTCCCCTCCCCCTGCACCCTCCCCCTGTCTTACCCC
>SJYH01003909.1:38795-64246 GCA_006408735.1 Sylvicapra grimmia | reverse complement strand
TACCTTGGTCTAGGGAATGGTGTTCATACACCAGAGTACCATCTACCAGGATAACCAGGAGGAAGAGAAGGGCTGCGGAGAGGCAGAGCCGGCTCATCTTAGTGGCCTTGTAGGAGGGCTCCTGAGGATACTGGGGACAGACTGAGCTTTTAATATCCTGGCTGAAGGGTGGGATCAGGCAATGAGGAGGAGAGCGAGGGAGGGGAGGAGCTGGGTTAGTCCTGTTTATTGCGTAATCTTCCTCCTAAGCATGCCTCCTGCATCTTTCTGCAAGGGCCCAAAGTCCAGTAAGAGCAGAACTTAGATGTGACTATGCCTGTGGGTCTCCTGTCAATACAGATCATGATTTCAATATGTTCACTTGGGGAGCATCCCAGGACCTAGAGCCATGCATGGCACATGATGGATGGTCAGTGAGTGGATGAGACAAATCATAGGACCCATAAGTGAAAAGCAGTGTGTGAGCCCACGTCCGTTTCAGCCTCCTGCACATGTCATCTCACCTGGACCTCAGTGCCCTGACCCCCATCACCTAGCTCAGATGACAGGTGTGACACAGGCCACCTTCCTACAACTATTGTCACAGCTTCTCCATTGGATGGACACTTGCTGCTTACCAGACACTGGTCCAGGCAGGACTTAGCTGGGGAAGCTGATGTCTTCCTGGACTGTAACCCAGCGTGTTCACATTGGTCACAGCATGAGCACAGAAACAATGGAATATTGAGGGAATATTGATACTGTGACTTAGGTAAGAAATATTAATTCGGTCTTCCTATTCCTAACACAGAGCTCCTAACGCTGCTGAAGTTTCCTGAGAGATGAGAGAAACAAGGAGAGCTGTCATGTGAGGGAGGTGACTAGTAAACACTCAGCTAAACCAAGAACAGAGTTGGTGGCCTGGGTAACCAACCCGTGATTGGGGGGGGTGGCAATTTTCATTTCCGCCTTTCCCTGCTCCCACACCTCAGGGAGGAGTGAGGGGTGGAGGGTGAATCCATGATAAATGCCTAGAGACTGAATGAATCATGATTTGGGATGAAGTCTCACAAAAGCCTTAACACAGCAAGTCATACATGTTCTGCTAAGGAAATAAGGTCTACTCAAGGAAAGACACGGGCACACACCGCACCATGGCTCACGGGACCGCCGCAGCAGCCGCCCAGGGGCCTCTGTCTCTGCCCCTCACCCCCTAGAGGTCATTCTCCATTCTGCAGCCTCAGTAGGTCAGTTCAGTCAGTTTAGTTGTGTCAGACTCTTTGCGAACCCATGGACTGCAGCACGCCAGGCTTCCCTGTCCATCACCAACTCCCGGAGCCTACTCAAACTCCACTGAGTCAGTGATGAGTCATTTCCATTGAGTCAGTGATGCCATCCAACCATCTCATCCTCTGTCCTCCCCTTCTCTTCACACCTTTCATCTTTCCCAGCATCATAGTAGTGAGTAATGAAAGTCATTCAGTCGTGTCTGACCCTTGTGACCCCATGGACTGTAGCCTGCCAGGCTCCTCTGTCCATGGGATTCTCCAGGCAAGAATACTGGAGTGGGTTGTCATTTCCTTCTCCAGGGGATCTTCCCTACCCAGGAATCAAACACAAGTCTCCTGTATTGCAGGCAGATTCTTTACCGACTGAGCTATGAGGGAAGCTCCCAGCATTGTGGTCTTTTCACATGAGTCAGTTCTTCACATCAGGTGGCCCAAGTGTTGGAGTTCAGCTTCAGCATCAGTCCTTCCAATGAGCATCCAGGACTGATCTCCTTTAGGCTGGACTGGTTGGATCTCCTTGCTGTCCAAAGGACTCTCAAGAGTCTTCTCCAATACCACAGTTCAAAAGTATCAGTTCTTCAGTGCTCAGCTTGCTTTACAGCCCAACTCACATCCATATATGACTACTGGAAAAACCAAAGTTTTGACTAGATGGACCTTTGTTGGCAGCCTCAGGGATCCTCTTAAAATTTGAGTTCTATCACATGGCCCCCATAACCAGTCTCTCAGTGACTCCCCAGCTCTCTCAGAGTCAAATTCGGATTCTGATAAAGTCCTACAAGGTTCCTCATGACCTTCCCCCACGGCCTCTCTGCTTCATTGCCTTCCACTCCCCTCCCCTCACCCGCTCAGCTCCAGCCACTCTGGTCTGGGCTGCTGGGCAAACACTCCAATCTCATTTTTGGCAGCCTCTGCTCAAGGCCTCCTTATTACAGAGTGTTTCCCTGACCCCCTAAGCCTCATGAATCCCCATCACTCTCTTTTTTCACGTCACTGATCACCACCTGCCATAGCATTTCCCCATGTCTTCATTGTCTGTTGGTCTCAGAAGGCATATAATTTTACTATATTTTGTTTACAACTGTTCTCCTAAACCAAGAAATATACCTTCTGGGATATTTCTGGGATATTGATGTTGAGAGAGAGAGGCTTCATCACCAAATAGACTAACAGGAATTTTATTATATCCAGACTCTTCAATGACTGTGTACTTAGCTTGAGTATGACATGAGAGATTCGTTTACTTGATAAATACTTATCAAATATGTAGGCTTTATGTCCCAGAAGGTATATCTTTTGGTGTGCATATATATACACATACAGAGAGAGAGAAAGCTTCCCTCATGTCTCCATGGTAAAGATTGTCTGCAATGCAGGAGACCTGGGTTTAATCCCTGGATCAGGAAAATCCCCTCAAGAAGGGAATGGCTAACCACTCTACTATTCTTGCCTGGAGAATTCCATGGACAGAAGAGCTGGTGGGCTACAGTCCATAGGGTCACAAAGATCAGACGCAACTGAGCCTTAACACTTTTATTTTTTTTCACCTGTCTATACAATTATGAGTCTCCTCTATAACTGCATATCCTAATAGGAAAATTAAATAATAGTCTGACAGGACAACAAAATGAGGTGCATTGAATTTTGATTTATGTCATACCAGCCTGGAAAAAACACTCTTTGCATCTTGAGCAAACTCTCAAAAGTACTGCATTTTCTGCTGTTCCTACACTTGTCTCCAAAGGTATGAAGCTCAGTTTTCACTCAACATTCTGATTAATTTCATTACACAGAAAAGATCATTATTTGACAGATAAATTTTTTTAGAGGGATGGTGAGGAAATGTAGGCAGAAAAGTCTTNTACTATTCTTGCCTGGAGAATTCCGTGGACAGAAGAGCTGGTGGGCTACAGTCCATAGGGTCACAAAGATCAGACGCAACTGAGCCTTAACACTTTTATTTTTTTTCACCTGTCTATACAATTATGAGTCTCCTCTATAACTGCATATCCTAATAGGAAAATTAAATAATAGTCTGACAGGACAACAAAATGAGGTGCATTGAATTTTGATTTATGTCATACCAGCCTGGAAAAAACACTCTTTGCATCTTGAGCAAACTCTCAAAAGTACTGCATTTTCTGCTGTTCCTACACTTGTCTCCAAAGGTATGAAGCTCAGTTTTCACTCAACATTCTGATTAATTTCATTACACAGAAAAGATCATTATTTGACAGATAAATTTTTTTAGAGGGATGGTGAGGAAATGTAGGCAGAAAAGTCTTCTGGACTAAAACATTTTCTTGGAAAGTGGACATCATTGTCCACGAATGTGTAAACTCTTTACACTCATGACTGGTAATTCTTTCAAAAAACTCATGTAACTTGGTCCCCATGTTCAGGAAACGAAACTGCAGATGACTTGCTCCAGGACAGAAAGCCTGTGAGTGGTAAGATCAGCACAATCCAGGGCTTATGAGTTTTAATTGAGGGTTGGATACAGGTAATTTGATTGAATCTTTGGCCACTGATGCTTGAACCCAGGATCAGTACCCTTTCCTGTCCCCCAGAGGGACTGGGCTTGATAGTTCTAACCCTTTAATCACCTGATGGCAGGCAGTGGAATCCAGTCCCATCCAGACGCTATCTTAGGCCCCATCCTTCACTCATCTCCTGATTTTGATACAGAAAATACAAGTGTTTCAGGGGGCCTGGGGCATGGACAGAGACAGTGGTCAAATTTGGATTTTATTGTGACACTACAGTAAGATCAGGGTCCAGGCAGTGACCAGTAATAGGGTCTCAGTTATGAGATCCCTGATCTGGTAGAATCAAGTGGGATTTTATTTTTTTCAAAGCAGAACATATAATGATATATTTTGAGTCAAGGAATGTCCCTGAAATGAAAACTGCTAAATTTACCAGAAAAAATGCAGAGAGATTTTTCTGTACCCACCCCACACCTGTACCTGAGTGCCTTCCATGAACTCCTTTCATCACCTGTCCCTTGCCTGTAGAGGAGAAGGGAGCCAGGGCTTTCCCTGGGACCAGTTCCTGGTTTTACCAGGTGCCCAGGAAGACAAGAAGGGAGAGGCAGAGCTGGCTCATCTTTGTGGCCTTGCCGGAAAGCCTCTTGGGAAAGCTGGGGGCCGACTGAGCTTTTGGTACCCAAGCTGAGGGGTCAGAACAGATGACAAACAGGGAAGTGAGGAAGGGGTTGATCTGGGATCAGTCTTATATGATGTGTAAGCTCCCCACCTCTCATGGTTTTGCTTCTGCCTGTTGGGGCCAAATGCCCAGTATCATTGATTCTCAAAGCTTCTTCTGCCTGTGGGTCTAATGGGAAACACAGCTTGTGATTCCAAAGGGGAAATTTTGTTCCAGTATGGTCACTCAGGGAGAATCCCGGCCCCTAGAGCCCTGCATGGCACGTGATGGATGGTCAGTGAGTGGATGAGAGCAAGTCACAGATGGATCATTGATCAGTGCTATTGGCTCAGTGGGTGAAGAATCTGCCTCCAATGCAGGAGACCCAGGTTTGAACCCTGGGTTGGGAAGATCCCCAGGAGAAGGAAATGGCAACCCACTCTGGTATTCTTGCCTGGAGAATCCCATGGACAGAGGAGCCTGGTGAGCTACAATCCATGGGCTCCGCTTGCAAAGACTGAGTGACGAAGCACAGCACACTGTTGATCAGTAGTGTGTCAGCTCATATCCCCTTTTCAGCTGAGTTAAATTCACCCATTCCAGTCCATTTTAGTTCACTCATTCATAAAATGTCAATGTTCACTCTTGCCATCTCCTGTTTGACCACTTCCAACTTGCTTTGATTCATGGATCTAACATTCCATTCTTATGCACTATTGCTGTTTACAGCATCAGACTTTATTTCCATCACCAGTCACATCCACAACTGGGTGTTATTTTTGCTTTGTCTCCATCTCTTCATTCTTTCTGGAGTTATTTCTCCACTGATCTCCAGCAGCATACTGGACACCTACAAACCTGGGGAGTTCATCTTTCAGTGTCCTGTCTTTCTGCCTTTTCATACCGTTCATGGGATTCTCAAGGCAAGAATGCTGAAGTGGTTTGCCATTCCCTTCTCCTGTGGACTATGTTTTGTCAGAACTCTCCACTATGACCTGTCCGTCTTGGGTGGCCCTACACGCATGGCTCATACTTACATTGAATTAGACAAGGCTGTGGTCCATGTGATCAGTTTAGTTAGTTTTCTGTGATTGTGGCTTTCTTTCTGTCTGCCCTGTGATGGATAAGGACAAGAGGCTTATGGAAGCTTCCTGATGGGAGAGACTGACTGAAGGGGAACTGGGTCTTGTTCTGATGGACAGGGCCATGCTCAGTAAATCTTTAATCCAACTTTCTGCTGATGAGCAGATCAAACACAGCCTGTTGTTTGATCTGAGGCCAAACTATGATGGAAGTAATGAAGATAATGGTGACCTCATTCAAAAGGTCCAGTGCACCCACTGTTGCCCTCAGTGCCCCTGATCCTGCAGCAGGCCACTGCCGACCAACGCCTCTGCAGGAGACTCCTGAACACCCACGGGCAAGTCTGGATCAGTCTCTTCTGAGGTCACTGCTCCTTTCTCCTGGATCCTGCTGTGCACGAAGTTTTGTTTGTGCCCTCCAAGAGTCTGTTTCCCCAGTCCTGTGTAAATTCTGGGGGCTCTATGCTGGGGTTAATGGTGACCTCCTCCAACAGGGCTTATGCCAAACACAGGTCCACTGCACCCAGACCCCCTGCCCCTGTGGCAGGCCACTGATGACCTGTACCTCTGCAGAAGACACTCAAACACAGCTCTGGCTCAGTTTCTGTGGGGTCTCTGGGTTCTGGTGCACACAAGGTTTTTTTGTGCCCTCCAAGCATCTCTTGCAGGTATGGGAATTGATTCTAAAAGTTCCTACCATCTTGCTGGGGCTTTTCCTTTGCCCTTGGATGTGGTGTATCTTTTTATGGTGGGATCCAACATTTTCTTGCTGATGGCTGTTCAGCAGCAAGTTGTAATTTGGCGTTCTCTCAGGAGAAGATGAACACATGTCCTTCTACTCCACCACTTGTATCCATCTCATCATGCCTCCAGGTAATTCTTCACAGAACTTTTGTGGAACATAAGCACCCTGAGGGCAAGGACATTTTGTTGTTCTTCAATATATCCCTGTTGCCTTTCCAGCATTATACAGTCCGCTTTATAGGAAACTGAAGTCACCTTTTGTCCTGGAACAAAGAACTATCTGAAACTGAACTGACTCCGCACTGCCCACAACATCTCCAGAAAAATTCCTAGATATATTTTTACTATTCTCATTAAAAAAATTTTTTAAGTTCTTTATTACTCCTTCCTCATTTTTATAGTACATTGCCAAAAAAAATTTTTAAGCAAATTTCATATATAAATATTTTATAGTTTTTTGATTGATTTTGTTTTGTATTTTTTAATATTGTATTTTTGATAGTCTAACCTCTGCTCTAGATTTTTAATCTGTGCTTTTTGGTATTTGTTATCAATTTTGTACATTAATCTTCAGCATCCATTTTCACTTAGGGGTGTGATAACTGGCTTCATTGCTCTCTCCCCTTTTGACTCTCCCTTTTCTCCCCNCAACCTAAAGAGCATATTAAAAAGCAGAGACATCACTTTGGTGACAAAGTTCCATCTAGTCAAAACTATGATTTTTTTCCAGTGATCATGTATGGATGTGAGAGTTGGACTATAAAGAAAGCTGAGCACCAAAGAATTGATGCTTTTGAACTGTGGTGTTGGAGAAGACTCTTGAGAGTTCCTCGGACAGCAGGAGATCCAACCAGTCCATCCTAAAGGAAATTAGCCCTGAATAATCTTTGGAAAGACTTATGCTGAAACTGAAACTCCAATACTCTGGCCACATAATGTAAAGTATGGACTCAAATGAAAAGATCCTGATGCTGGGAAAGATTGAAGATGGGAGGAAAAAGGGACAACAGAGGATGAGCTGGTTGGATGGCATCACCAACACGATGGACATGAGTTTGAGTTAGCTCTGGGAGTTGGTGATAGACAGGGAAGTCTGTTGTGCTTCATTCCTTGGGGTCACAAAGAGTCAGACACAACTGAGCGACTGAACTGAACTGAACTGAGTGAACCTTAACAGCTTCCAGCAGGTGTCTTCACATCTGGGCCTCTATGCCCATCTGCCTCTACTTCAGAAGACAGGTGTAACCCAGGTAAGCTTCTTGCAACCATTGTGGCAGCATCTTTACCGGACTCACATAAGCTCTTCTCCTGGCACTGGTTCAGACAGATGGTGAGTCAAGCGGAGAGCAACTCCATCTGGGGAACAAACACTGATATTTTTGGGTAGAAGAAAGAGTAAGAGAGTGGCCAGAAGGGAGCCAAGAGGCTAACATGTCTCTACAGCGTGACCACCCACCATCCCTCAACGGGTTTCATCAATAGGAGAGATGCCTGCTGAGTGGACCTCAGGGGTCAACTCTTAGAAGTACACCTGCACTTCCTGACCCCCAACTCTGGTCTCCCCAGTGTGCATTTTGGGATCAGAGGGCCTCAGTTTGAGTCCCAATTCTGCCTTTTCTAACTTTGTGACCAGAATTATCCCAGGGCCCCTTGACTTCAGGTGTCACAAGAGATCAGCACTGCCCACATCCTGAGGGTGATGCAGAAGCAGTGGAGATCATAGACATATATTCCTACTTCCTTCAAACTCAAAGTCCTTTGTAATGATAATATTATTGAGTAATTATGGCTGTAACACTTAGCTCCTTTGACTAGAGGTTTAAATACTGGCAAAGTAAGGTGGGAAAGGGTTTCCCCAGTGGTGCTAGTGGGAAAGAACCCACCTGCGAATTCAGGAGAGTTAAGAGACCTTGGTTCCTTCCCATTTGGGGCGATCACTTAGAGGAGGAAATGGCAACCCACTCCAGTATTCTTGCCTGGAGAATCCCATGGACAGAGGAGCTTGGTGGGCTACAGCCTGTAGGGTCACAAATAGTGGGACATGACTGAAGCAACTTTGGCACACATGCAATAGCATGAGGTGGGAAAAGGCCTGGACCTGGGTGAGGTCAATTACTGAAGAAAGAGGGCTTTCCACTACCTCTGAGGAAGAAGGAGACCTATTTGGAAGAGAGACTGCAACCCCACTCTGGCACTGAGGGAACTTCTGCTCTGCTGGTGAATTTCTATATCAGAAGGTGAAACTACCACATCCAGTCCTATTTCTTCCTTTCTTTGCTACAGTTGACAGCACATTTAAAGAGCAGTCAAGAGCCAAGGAAACTAAAAGTCTATGTGCTTCTCGACCATTTGCCTTGTTCTGTGCTGTTTCAAGCACATTAGCTGCATAATCAACATGGTTCTCAAAAGTAACCAAATCTGGAAATTTCTTGATGCAGACACCATTATTCTCTTTTAGAAAGAGAGAATCTGTGTTTCGGGGAGATGAAATGACTTGCCCAAGACTGCACAACAGCATAGTGAGTTACTTAAGCCAATATCTTTTCATTAATAACAACTCATTATCCCATTGCTGTCCTTGCTCAGTCCCTAAGTCCTGTCCGACTCTTTTGAGACCCCATGGGCTATAGTCCACCAGGCTTACCTGCCCGTGGGATTTACCAGGCAAGAATAATTGAGTGGACTGCATTTCTTCTCCAGGGGATCTTCTCCACCCAGGAATCAGTACCATGTGTCCTGCATTGGCTGGTAGATTCTTTACCACTTAACCAAGAGGGCAGCTCTTAGGAAAAGGTCGCTTGTTTTTATTTAACTGTCTTATGAGTTAAGTATTATTATTACTATTTTGGGTCGCCCCAGGTTGCTCAGTGGTAAAGCAATGCAGGAGACGTGTGAGACTAGTTTCAATCCTTTTGTCCAAAAGATCCCCTGGAGCAGGAAATGGAAACCCACTCAAGTATTCCAGCCTGAAAAATTGCATGAAAAGAGCAGCCTGGTGGGCTACAGTCCATGGGGTGGCAAAAGTCAGACACACTGAGTGCACCCACATCTACTGATATTTTAGAGATGAAGAAATGAAGTTCACCTAAGGAAAAGTTTCTTGCTGAAAGAAAAACACCTGAAAATCAGAAAAGGACATTTACCAAAGTGTTAGTCCTATGTCCCAATTCTTGACCAAGTACAGCTCTAACCTCTGTCTAGTCTTCCCTTCTTAGAGTTAGTTCTTCCCTTGTGGCTCAGTTGGTAAAGAATTCTCCTGCGATGCAACAGACCTGGGTACGATCCCGGGATTGGGAAGATCCCCTGGAGAAGGGAAAGGGTACCCACTCCAGTATTCTGGCCTGGAGAATTCCATGGACTGTATAGTCCAGAGAATTTCAGAGTCACACACAACTTTCACTTCACTTCACTTCACTTCTTGGAGTTAACATTAAGATACCAAATCAGAGAATTACCTCACTTCTTCAGAGCCTTCACCCAGAGCAAAGACAGCTTCCTGAAACCCTCCACCAAGTCATCTAATCTAGCCTATGTCCTATAAGTTCTTTCAAACATTGTCTTTATAAGACAGCATATTGTTTTCCAGAATAATTCCTGTTCCTTGCTGCAGTGAGTAACAAACCCAACAAATTCAACTAGGGGCGGGGGTATTTCTACTGGTCTCTAGCTAGAAATACCAAGAAGTAAGATTGTTATCCTTATTTTATACTAAAGGAAAGAAAGCTCAGGAATGTTGAGAAATTTGCCCAAGACTCCAAGGAAGTGAGTAACAGCACCAGCACCATCTGTGTTCTTGTTTATTACAATTCTGTGTTTTCTGTGGTCCCCATGCCTACTTTACTCAGCTGTCTTGAGATGGATACTGTCTGTTTTCTCAAGGTGCCTCCATCCTACATCTTCCCAGAGGCAGAAGCAGGAGATCATCAAGGGCCCTCTGCTGGGGAGAGCAGGAAACTGCCACGGTAGGAAATGAACACCAGCAAGTGTCATCTCCATGCCTCCATCTCCTCTCTTGAAGGACTCAAAATGGTTAACACAATAATGCAAGCAAAATGCTAACACAGAGCCTGGGGCACTAAAGGGTAATTGTCCTTCTTTAACTGAACTAAGCAGCCCCCTCCCCACAGGTGACTTCAGGGAATCAGATACCTTAGAAAACTGGGCAAATGAGCCTCATGCCCATTCTCCTTCTGAGAGTCCATGAGGACTGCTGCTGCTAAGTCGCTTCAGTCGTGTCCAACTCTGTGCGACCCCATAGACGGCAGCCCACTACCCCAAATTTTGACTGAACTTAGAAAAAAGGAATAAAAACTGTCATGTGGAAGAGTCTGTCTCCCATGGTTTTTTGTGGCTTGTGTAGCTATTAAGAGGTCAATGATGCTACAATGAACTTGCTTCCTCTACCTGGTAGGGCACAGTCTCTGGCCAGGGCAAGGGGAAGTGCCCACAGTTTGCAGAACAGAGAGAAGAGCCACCATTTCCGTGGACCCTATTGGTTAATGTTTGCAATTGCAAATAACAGACTCCACTCCAGGCAGTTTCTTTTTGAAAAATGCATTTATAGAAATATAAGCCACAGTGTGTGAAGCTACAGAAAGGAAAATTGGAACATCATTGTGGGGTCAAGGGTCTTCTTTATCCCAAACTCTTCTCTCATTATGGATACTGAGAACTGGATCCTGGAAATTCCACCTTGGCCACGCACAAGATGAGCAGGGATGGTGGGGAGGGGGATGATGGTGAGGATGCCGTGAGGATGGGGGCAAAACAAAAATCCTGGCATCAAACCAAAGGGCTATAGTTATTTTGGTCATGAGGAATGTGCTCCTATATTCCTTCTTTCCTTTCTCAAATAATTATGACTCTCTCCTTCAGCCAAGAATTGAGCTTAGGGGTCTCATGATGTTGAGAACCAACTGGATGAGGCAGAGCTAAGACATGAAGACAACGGAGGAAAGGAAATAAGCAAGTACAGCTGAGGCATGTAGGGGGAGAAAAAACTGGAAAGAGATTGAACTGTTTTAGAAGCAGACACAGCACAGCCTGCAGAGATCCTCCTCAGACTTCAGAGCTTCAGAGGGGACCATTCCTCTCACGTTCTCTGCAAAATGAAAGGAACTTGTTGAGTGACATCACTGTAGTCCCACAGGTGGACACCAGTCAACTAGACAGACATGAGACTTTCCAAATAATATGGAACCATAGTTCTCATGACCCGAAAGGCCTAAAAGAAGAAAGTGAGTTTTCCAAGCCTAGGTGGGGCACTCAGGAGCACTGTAGACCTGCCCTGGAGGGTTGCTCAATCAGTGTTCCCAACTGAGAAAGAGGAGCATGTGATCAAGCTGAGATGATTACGAAGAGGCCTCTGGGGTTGACCTGCCATTCTCTCCCTGGAGAACTCGCTCAGTGTGTGGTTTCACAGGACACTACAGCCTCTTCTTCTGGCAGCAGTGAGGGAGAAAGACACTGTGCAGGGTGAATGGTGTGTGGTCCCTGAGCTCCCCACCTCTTTCCCCAGCCCTTCCTCTCCTCCTGTGCCCTGGCCCCTGTCTTACCACAGGGACTGTGCCTTTGGACATCAGGTCTTCATGCACTCCTCTTTTGTTAGGAAGTTGTTTTTGTTTCCTCCACAACCGCCATACCTAAACAGCTCACAGAGGCCGGTATAGGCATTGTAGAAGTACCTGATCATCACGGCCTTGCAGTCACCTGTTAATTTGGGCTCCATGCAGAAAACTTGCCAGGAAAATCCCATGGATGGAGGAGCCTGGTGTGCTGCAGTCCATGGGGTTGCTGAGAGTCAGACATGACTGAGCGACTTCACTTTGACCTTTCACTTTCATGCACTGGAGAAGGAAATGGCAACCCACTCCAGTGTTCTTGCCTGGAGAATCCCAGGGATGGGGGAGCCTGGTGGGCTGCTGTCTATGGGGTCGCACAGAGTCGGACACAACTGAAGCGACTTAACAGCAGCAGAAAGTAGGCTTAGGAGCTGCTGAAAGGAGAGGGGCAATGGCTCAGTTATGAGGGTGGTCATCACTGCTCCGTACAAGGACAACAACTAGAACCGCCAGTTTGTTTGCAATGGAGAATATTAGGGTTGTGGAAGATGGTCAAATTGAAAGCCCATTTGAAACCTCCTTTTTCAGATAAAATTATGAATGTTGTGTGGCATGATGTGATATACAAATGCCTTTGATTAGCCTTAAAACGTCTATAGAATTCCCTGGTGGTCTTGTAGTTAAGAATTCTCCTTCCAAGAAAGGAATTCTGTGTTCAAATCCTTGTCAGGGAACTAAAGTCCCAAATGCTGTAGGCACTGAGTCAGCAGGCCATAATTACTGAGCCTCGGACCCCCAACTAATCACCAGTCCACCCAAATAAGTGCGTAAATGCTCAAAAAAATCTACAGCTCTACAACAATAAAAAGAGGTCACAGGTAAAAAATATCCCTTATATGTCAATAATTATTGGATATAGATACCTAAGTTTTATAAGACTATTAATGTTCTCTGCAGTGATCTGTATGGTAAAAACATTTCACTACTCATAAAAATTGTGAAGGAATCATGCTATAAAGGAAAAAGGCATTTAAAAAAAAGCATACCACACTGTTTACTTTGTTTACCTCATGGGATTCTATAAAGTGAATAATGATACTAATGATATTGTGATTATAAGAGGAAATACATATAATCGTCTTTTCATCTTTTCTCTGACACTGTTCCTAAAAATCTTGGTATTTCTCATGTGACGAAAACAATAAAAGTGTCTATTGGTATGTGAAATCAGTGAGTTTATTAATACCTTCATAGCCAGAGTGGGCTCTGATTGCACAGGAAAGGACTGCCTATAGGAAAGTGGGAAATTTCATTTCTACCCTCTTCCATGGTGTTTTATCTACCAACCCGCACTTTCCCTCAACCTCAGGGAGGGTGATGGAACCATCTATTGAACAATATCCAATGGCTAATGATTTAATACATCATGACTAGGTAATGTTCTCATACCAGACACCCTCTTCCAACAAGACAAGAGAAGACTCTACACGTGGACATCACCAGATGGTCAATACCCAAATCACATTGATTGTATTCTTTGCAACCAAAGATGGAGAAGCTCTAGACAGTCAGCAAAAACAAGACTGAGAGCTGACTGGGGCTAAGATCACTAACTCCTTATTGCAAAATTAAGACTTAAATAAAAGAAAGTAGGGAAAACCACAAGACCATTCAGGTATGACATAACTCAAATCCCTAACAACTATACAGTGAAAGTGACAGATTCAAGGAATTAGATCTGATAGAGTGCCTGAACAACTATGGATGGAAGTTTGTGACATTGTACAGGAGGCAATGATCAAGACCATCCACAATAAAAAGAAATACAAAAAGGCAAAATGGTTGACTGAGGAGGCCTTACAAATAGCTGAGAAAAAAGAGAAGCTAAAGGCAAAGGAGAAAAGGAAAGATATAACCATTTGAATGCAGAGTTCCGAGAGATAAGAAAGCCTTCCTCAGTGGTCAATGCAAAGAAATAGAGGAAAACAACAGAATGGGAAAGACTAGAGAGCTCTTCAATAGAGATACCAAGGGAATATTTCATGCAAAGATGGGCACAATAAAGAACAGAAATGGTATGGACCTAACAGAAGCAGAAGATATAAAGAAGAGGTGGCAAGAATACACAGAAGAACTACACAAACCAATGCAATGTTGTAAAGTAAAAAAATAAATAAATAATAAAAGAAAAAAAAAAGATATTCAAGACCCAGATAAAAATGATGATGTGATCACTGGACTAGAGCCAGACATCCTTGAATGCAAATTCAAGTGGGCCTTAGGAAGTATCACTATGAACAAAGCTAGTGGAGGTGATGGAATTCCAGTTAAGCTATTTCAAATCCTGAAAGATGATGCTGAGAAAGTGCTGCACTCAATATGCCAGCTAATTGGGAAAACTCAGCAATGGCCACAGGACTGGAAAAGGTCAGTTTTCATTCCAATCCAAAGAAAGGCAATGCCAAAGAATGCTCAAACTACCGCACAATTGCACTCNAAGCTGTTTCAAATCCTGAAAGATGATGCTGAGAAAGTGCTGCACTCAATATGCCAGCTAATTGGGAAAACTCAGCAATGGCCACAGGACTGGAAAAGGTCAGTTTTCATTCCAATCCAAAGAAAGGCAATGCCAAAGAATGCTCAAACTACCGCACAATTGCACTCATCTCACACAAGGGCAAAGAAATGCTCAAAATCCAAGTCAGGCTTCAACAGTACGTGAACAGAGAACTTCCAGATGTTCAAGCCGGATTCAGTAAAGGCAGAGGAACCAGAGATCAAATTGCCAACATCCAATGGGTCATCAAAAAAGCAAAAGAGTTCCAGAAAAACATCTATTTCTGCTTTATTGACTACAACAAAGCCCTTGACTGTGAGGATCACAACAAACTGTGGAAAATTCTTCAAGAAATGGGAATACCAGACCACCTGACCTGCCTCTTGAGAAATCTGTATGCAAGTCAAGAAGCAACAGTTAGAACTGCACATAGAAAAGCAGACTGGTTCCAAATGGGGAAAGGAGTATGTCAAGGCTGTCTATTGTCACCCTGCTTATTTAACTTATATGCCAAGTACATCATGAAAATGCCAGCCTGGAGGAAGCACAAGCTGGAATCAAGATTGCCGGAAGAAATATCAGTAACCAAAGATATGCAGATGACACCACCCTTATGGCAGAAAGCAAAGAGAAACCAAGGAGCCTCTTAATCAAAGTGAAAGAGAGTGAAAAAGTTGGCTTAAAACTCGGCATTCAGAAAACTAAGATCATGGCATCCAGTCTGATCACTTTATGGCAAATAGATGCAGAAACAATGGAAACAGTGACAGACTTTATTTTCTTGGGCTCCAAAATCACTGCAGATGGTGACTGCAACCATGAAATTAAAAGATGCATGCTCCTTGGGGAAAAAAAGCTATGACCAACCTAGATAGCATATTAAAAAGCAGAGACATTACTTTGCCAACAAAGGTCTGTCTAGTCAAAGCTATGGTTTTTTCAGTAGTCATGTATGGATGTGAGAGTTGGAATATAAAGAAAGCTGAGCGCCGAAGAACTGATGCCTTTGAACTGAGGTGTTGGAGAAGACTCTTAAGAGTCCTTTGGACTGCAAGGAGATCAAACCAGCCCATTGTAAAGAAAATCAGTCCTGAATATTCATTGGAAGGACTGATGCTAAAGCAGAAACACCAATATTTTGGCCACCTGATTTGGAGAGCTGACTCACTGGAAAAGACTCTCTTGCTGGGCAAGATTGAGCGCAGGAGAAAAAGGGGACGACAGAGGATGAGATGGTTGGATGGCATCACTGACTGAATGGACATGAGTTTGAGTAAACTTTAGGAGTTGGTGATGGACAGGGAAGCCTCAACCTCAGGGAGGGTAATGGAACCATCTGTTGAACAATCTCCAATGGCTAATGATTTAATGCATCATGACTAGGAAATGAAGCCTCCATAGAAACTTCAACAGAACAAGACATTCATGTTATTCAAAAGACATGGGATCCACCCAGGGAAAAATATAAATAAACACTCCATGTGCACCACTGCAGTAGCCTAATCACTGGGGTTCTGTCTCTGCTTTTTACTCCCTAGAGGCCCCTCTCTGCACTGCAGCCTCAAGGATTCTCTTAATTCAGTCTTACCCCATGGCTCCCAGGAGACCAGTTCTTCAGTGAGTCCCCTTTTGTCTGACAGTCAAATTCTGATTCTTATAAAGCCCTACAAGGCTCCTCATGACCTGCTCCCTTTACAAATCATTATATTCATGGTTGGCAATCTGTTCAAAGAGGCCTCTGTGCCTCATCCCCTTCTGCTCTTTTCCCCTCACCTACACAGACTCATCTCCAGCAACACTGGTCCCTTCTGTTACTCAAAGCACAGCAGGCACGTTACTTCTGCAGTCTCTTCTCAACACCTCCCCATCACAAAGGGTTTCCCTGGCCCTTTAGACAAAAAGCGCAGCTTCCTTTCTCTGCCTTGCTCTCTACCTTCCAGAAACTGATAACCCACCGTAACATTTCTCCCCTTTGCTATTTTATGTCTTCCTTCTGGAAAGCAAGTTATTTTGCCATGTTTCCCCACCCCCAAGCACCGTGCTTTGTAGGGACTTGATAATTCCCATTTTCATTCTCTCAACATGTGCAAGGTCCTTAAATACAAAGGATATAATTGATTTCCTTGTAGTACACAATCACCTTGATGATGGGGCACATTGATATAATGATCAATCTCCCTCTAACCTTCAGTCTGCTGAGAGTATAATAAAATAGTCTTTACGGGTGATCATTAACCCTGAAACCTCTCCGAACCCAAATATTTATGGATTTTTATGGAGGTTTTCAATAAATAGGCATATTTACTGAGTTAGTGGCCTTTGCTGACTGATCTGAATCTCAGGTCCTGCCCATCTTCCCAGAGGTGCTGGCAAGAAAGTGGTGAAATTTCAAAATTCTAACTGGGTGTTGGAGTTTTGGGGAAGACTCCCAGTACCTGAAGATTTCCTGGGTTGCTTTCCCTGAGTGGTCTCATGACCTAGCAAAGAAAGTAAATTCCAAGAGTTTCAGGAGGCTGGGGCAATGAACCAGGACAAGGATGAAACATGGATCAAATACAAATATTAAACTAATAGTCAAAAGAGGACATGGGAGAACATGGCTTTACTCATATTGTCTCAGCCTTGATCCCACAAGCCAAACCACACAAGGGCTGTGTTTCTTGTGGCCCTGTGGTTGCTTCTCAGTGGTCCCAGGTCTTTCTGCTTATTTTAATAATAGAGGAATAATCATTATTTGACACCTCAATATGTTTTCTTCCCCACAGGAGGTAAAAGGATAAACTTCTTAAGATTAACATGTTGGTGGAAAATGATAAAATTAGTCATTAAATATGAACAAATTCTTTACAATCATGATTGGTAATCTGTTCAAAAAATGCTTGCAACATGTGTCCCCTGTTCAGATGAGGAAACTGTAGATGACTTGACCCAGGACAAAAGTCGTGGGTGGTAGGGTTAAGACTAGTTACTATGATATTACAATCTAACACAATACATGATTCTACCAGGAATTCTGAAAATACAGCTTATTTGTAAGAGCTTCTGAATACAGTGTCTACTTATTCCTGGCCTCAAGCCTCACCTCACCTGAGCCCCCAAATCACAGAGCAGAGTGAGTGATGTCACACCAAATATGTGATGTCTCTACCAACATCAATCAATTCCCCAAAGACATACTGGGTGTCACCTGGTCAGTTGACGTCTGATATGAAATCAGTACATTTAGTGCAGAGTCCACCCACTGAGGGCTCAAAAGTGCCCTCACTTTAGTGCCAGCCACCTGATCCTGAGTTATAGGAATTGACACCCAAACTTAGGAAAGACCATACTTACTCTTCTCAGATGAACATACACATAAAGCTCACAAACAGTGAAATGAGGAGATGTGTAGGACAAAGGGGAGTGGAGGTGTGTGGAGCATCCATGCCCTAGTGAGCACAGGACCCTCACATCACGTACTTGTGTTCATCACCCGGAAAACCCTCTGAGCCAAAATATTCATGCACTTTTTTGGGTTTTCAAGAAATAGGCTTGGGGGCGGTCCTAAGATGGCAGAGGAATAGGACAGGAGACCACTTTCTCCCCCACAAGTTCATCAAAAGAACATTTGAATGCTGAGTAAATTCCACAAAATAACTTCTCAATGCCAGCAGAAGATATCAGGCACCCAGAAAAGCAGCCCATTGTCTTTGAAAGGAGGTAGGAAAAAATATAAAAGATAAAAAGAGAGACAAAAGAGGTAGGGACAGAGATCCGTCCCGGGAAGGGAGTCTTAAAAAAGAGAGAAGTTTCCAAACACCAGGAAACACTCTCACTGGCGAGTCCATGGCGAGCCTTGGAACCTCAGAGGGCAACATAACCGGGAGGAAAAATAAATAATTAATTAAAACCCACAGATTACGTGCCCAACAGTAACTCAGTGGAGAAGCAGCGCAGACGTCTGCATCCGCCACAAACAAGCTGGGGCTGGGCAGGGAGGCAAGGGCTGCATTGCTTAGAGTAAGGACCGGGCCTGAATGCCCTGAGGGCAGTCTGAGGGAACTAACTTGAGATAGCAAACCAGACTGTGGGATAACTACCCTGCGAAAAGCCCTAACCTGAGACACTGCCAGGCCCGCTCACAGAACAAAGAACTGAGCAGAGCTAGCCAGCTGCAGACCAGTCCATCCCCCAGAGGAGACAGGCAGGCGAGCGCAGCCAGAGCTGGAAGGGGGCAATCGCGGCCACAGAGAGGCATCATCTACCCTACTGCAAGCAGGCTTCATTGCTAACCAAGACTTCTTGAGATTCTGGACGGTTGACATCCGCCTGAGAAGGTGTGCCAGTTGTACACCCAGAAAACCGAGCAGCAGGGACAGGGGAGGCAATAAGTCACAGCGACCACACTCGCCAAACACCTGGTCACCTGAGCTGCTTGGACCTGGGAAGGTCACGAAACGCAGGCCCAACTGAGTCTGCACCTTTCAGGACTACCCGAGTGCCTGAACCTGAGCAGCTTAGACCTGGGAGGTATATGCAGCCCAGGGCCAGCCTCAGACGGTTCCCAGTGGAGCAACCTAGAGCCTAAGCAGTGTAGACAGGGAAAGCACACAGCTGTGAACAGGGGCAAACCCAGTGTGGCCGAGACACAAGATGAAAAGGCAGAGAAATACACAGCAGGTAAAGGAACAGGATAAATGCCCACCAAACCAAACAAAAGAGGAAGCGATAAGTAATTTACCTGATAAAGAATTCCAAATAATAATAGTGAAAATGATCCAAAATCTTGAAAACAAAATGGAGTTACAGATAAATAGCCTGGAGACAAGGATTGATAAGATGCAAGAAAGGTTTAGCAAGGACCTAGAAGAAATACAAGAGTCAATATATAATGAATAATGCAATAAATGAGATCAAAAACACTCTGGAGGGAACCAAGAGTAGAATAATGGAGGCAGAAGATAGGATTAGAGAAGTAGAAGATAGAATGGTAGAAATAAATGAAACAGAGAGGAAAGAAGAAAAACAAATTAAAAGAAATGATGACAATCTCAGAGACCTCTGGGACAATGTTAAACACCCCAGCATTTGAAGCATGGGAGTCCTAGAAGAAGAAGACAAAAAGAAAGACCATGAGAAAATACTTGAGGAGATAATACTTGAAAACTTCCCTAAAATGGGGAAGGAAATAATCACCCAAGCCCAAGAAACCCAGAGAGTCCCAAACAGGATAAACCCAAGGCAAAACACCCCAAGACACATATTAATCAAACTAACAAAGATCAAACACACAAAAAAAACAAATATTAAAAGCAGAAAGGGAAAAACAATAACACACAAGGGGATTCCCATAAGGATAACAGCTGATTTTCAATAGAAACTCTTCAGGCCAGGAGGGAATGGCAAGACATACTTAAAGTGATGACACAAAATAATCTACAACCCAGATTACTGTACCCAGCAAGGATCTCATTCAAATATGAAAGAGAAATCAAAAGCTTTACAGACAAGCAAAACCTGAGAGAATTCAGCACCACCAAACCAGCTCTCCAACAAATGCTAAAGGGTCTTCTCTAGACAGGAAACACAGAAAGGGTGTATAAACTCTAACCCAAAACAATAAAGTAAATGGCAATGGGATCATACTTATCAATAATTACCTTAAATGTAAATGGGTTGAATGCCCCAACCAAAAGACAAAGACTAGCTGAATGGATTCAAAAACAAGACTCCTATATATGTTCTCTACAAGAGACCCACCTCAAAACAAGGGACACATACAGATTGAAAGTGAGGGGCTGGAAAAAGATACTCCATGCAAATAGAGACCAAAAGAAAGCAGGAGTAGCNTAGGAGGATAAAATATGCTTATCAATCATTATACAAATTCCTATGAATATGCTTTTCATATTCCTTCTGGATGTGGAAGGAAAGATACACGCATGCATCCATGAATGCATTTAGACATACAATTACACTGCATTTCTGGTAGTTGGTCTTTCTTCCTGACCAAACCAGACTGTTTCAAACCATCTTTAGAAATGCACTTTGAGAGACAGTCCTAAGATAGCAGAGGAATAGGACGGGAGACCACTTTCTTCCCCACAAATTCATCAAAAGAACATTTGAACGCTGAGTAAATTCCACGAAACAACTTCTGAATTTTGGCAGAGGACATAAGGCACCCAGAAAAGCAGCACATTGTCTTTGAAAGGAGGTAGTAAAAAATATAAAAGATAAAAAGAGAGACAAAAGAGGTAAGGATGGAGATCCATCTCAGGAAGGGTGTCTTAAAAAAGAAAGAAGTTTCCAAACACCAGGAAACACTCTCACTGGCGAGTCTGGCCAGACTAGGAACCTCAGAGGGCAACATAACCAGGAGGAAAAATAAATAATCAAAACTCAAAGATTACGTGCCCAGTGCCCAACGATAGCTCCCAGGGGAGAAGCAGTGCAGACACCTGCATCCCCCACTAGCAAGCGGGGGCTGGGAAGAGAGGCACAGGCTGCATTGCTTAAAGTAAGGACAGGCCTGAATGCCCCAAGGTCAATCTGAGGGAACTAACTTGGGATAGGAAACCAAACTGTGAGATAGCTACCCCACAAAAATGTGAAAAGCCCTAACCTAAGACACTGCCAGGCCCACTCACAGAACAAAGGACTGACTAGAGCTAGCTGGCTGGGGACCTGCCCATCCCCCATTGGAGACAGGCAGGCAAGGGCAGTCAGAGCCAGAAGCGGGCAATTATGGCCCCATAGAGGCATCATCTCCCAAACTGCAAGCAGGCTTCATTGCTAACCAAGACTTCTTGGGATTCAGGACGGTTGATATCTGCCTGAGAAGGTGCACCAGTTGTACACCCAGAAAACTGAACAGCAGGGATGGGGGAGGTGATAAGTCACACCGACTGTGTTCACNAGGGGGGCAATTACGTCCCCAGAGAGGCAACATCTACCAAACTGCAAGCAGGCTTCATTGATAACCAAGATTTCTTGGGATTCAGGATGGTTGACATCTGCCTGAGAAGGTGCACCGGTTGTACACCCAGAAAACTGAACAGCAGGGAAGGGGGAGGTGATAAGTCAGACCGACTGTGTTCATCAAACACCTGGTCACCTGAGCTGCTCAGACCAGGGAAGGGCACAAAATTCAGACCCAACGAAGTCTGTGCCTTTGTGAAGTACCTGAGTACCTGAACCTGAGCAGCTTGCATCTGGGAAGTGGATGCAACACAGGGCTGGCATCAGACAGTTCCAAGCAGAGCAATCTACAGCCTAAGCAGTATAGACTGGGAAAGCACACACGCCATGAGCGGGGGCAAACCCAGTGTGGCCGAGACACTGTGAGCACTCACCACAGACACTAGTGTTATTTATTTTCAGCGTTCCTCCCTCCCCACAGCACGACTGAACAAATGAGTCTAAAAAAGTGTCCACCACTGCCCCCCTGTGTCAGGGTGGAAATTAGACATAGAAGAGACTAACAGAAGAAGCTAAAACAGAGGGAAACGCCTTGGAAGTGACAGATGGAGAAGTCTTGAGGCTACTATAAGAATAAGACTGAAAACCAGAGGCAGGAGCCTTAAGTCCAAACCCTGAAAACACCAGAGAACTCCTGACTCCAGGGAACATTAATCAGCAGGAGATCATCAAACGCTACCATACTTACCCTGAAACCAAGCACCACACAAGGGCCAACAAGTTCCAGAGAAAGGCATACCACACAAATTCTCCAGCAACACAGGAACATAGCCCTGAGCTTTGATATACAGGCTGCCCAAAGTCACCCCAAAACCACTGACATCTCATAACTCAGTACTGGACACTTCATTGCAATCCAGAGAGGAGAAATCCAGCTCCACACACCAGAACACCGACACAAACTTCCCTAACCAGGAAACCTTGACAAGCCACCCATCAAACCACACCCACAGTGAGGAAACTCCACAATAAAGAGAACTCCACAAACTGCCAGAATATGGAAAAGCTACCCCAAACACAGAAATATAAGCAAGATGAAGAGGCAGAGAAATACCCAGGAAGTAAAGAAACAGGATAAATGCACACCAAATCAAACAAAGAAGAAGAGAGTAGGAATCTACCTGATAAAGAATTCTGAATAATGATAGTGAAAATGATCCAAAATCTTGAAAAAAAAAAAAGGAGTTACAGATAAATAGCCTGGAGACAAGAATTAAGAAGATACAAGAAAGGTTTAACAAAGACCTAAAAGAAATAAAAAAGACTCAATCAATAATGAATAATGCAATAAAATTAGATCAAAACCACTCTGGAGGGAACAAATAGAATAACAGAGGCAGAAGATAGGATAAGTGAGGTAGAAGATATGATGGTAGAAAAAAATTGAAGCAGAAAGGAAAAAAGAAAAACGAATTTAAAGAAATGAGGACAATCTCAGAGACTTCTGGACCAATGTTAAACTCCTCAACATTCTAAACATAGGAGTTTCAGAAGAAGCAGACAAAAAGAAAGACCATGAGAAAATACTTGAGGAGATAATAGTTGAAAACTTCCCTAAAATGGGAAGTAAATAATCATCCAAGTCCAAGAAACCCAGAGTCCCAAACAGGATAAACCCAAGACGTGTCTTGGGGTATCTAAGACAGATATTAATCAAATTAACAAAGATCAAACACAAAGAACAAATATTAAAAGCATCAAGGGAAAAACAACAAATAACACCCAAGGGGATTCCCATAAGTATAACTGCAGATCTTTCAATAGAAACTCTTCANCCAAGTCCAAGAAACCCAGAGTCCCAAACAGGATAAACCCAAGACGTGTCTTGGGGTATCTAAGACAGATATTAATCAAATTAACAAAGACCAAACACAAAGAACAAATATTAAAAGCAGCAATGAAAAAACAACAAGTAACACACAAGGGGATTCCCATAAGGATTACAGCTGCTCTTTCAATAAAGTCTTCAGGCCAGGAGGGAATGGCAGGACATACTTAAAGTGATTAAATAAAATAACCTACAGCCCAGATTACTTTACCCAGCAAGGATCTCATTCAAATATGAAGGAGAAATCAAAAGTTTTACAGACAAGCAAAAGCTGAGAGAATTCAGAACCACCAAACCACCTCTCCTGGAGAAGGCTATGGCACTCCACTCCAGTACTCTTGCCTGGAAAATCCCATGGACAGAGGAGCCTGGTAGGCTGCAGTCCATGGGATCACGAAGAGTTGAACATGACTGAGCGACTTCCCTTTCACTTTTCACTTTCATGCATTGGAGAAGGAAATGGCAACCCACTCCAGTGTTCTTGCCTGGAGAATCCTAGGGATGGGGGAGCCTGGTGGGCTGCCGTCTATGGGGTCACACAGAGTCGGACACGACTGAAGTGACTTAGCAGCAGCAAACCACCTCTCCAACAAATGCTAAGGATCTTCTCTAGACAGGAAACACAGAAAGGGTGTCATAAACTCTAACCCAAAACAATAAAGTAAATGGCAATGGGATCATACTTATCAATAATTACCTTAAATGTAAATGGGGTGTGTGGAGGAGATGGAAGGCTTTAAGAAAATATTGAAAAGGTATTTGCTCCACTCATGACGAAGGTTGGAAGCTGGGACGAGCATAACAAAGGGTTATGAGCGTTTACTGAGTGCCCAAGGCTGGGAACGGATGACGAAGGGTCAATATGCCCGGCCTTGAGGCGTCCGAAGGCATCCTTCTGACCACCTGTTTTTGAGAGCAAGGACTGTTGTTTCATGATAAGACTCCCTTTAGAGTTTCGCCAAAGCTATGTTATGGCTTGGGTGGTGGGAACTATATTTTATGCTTGAATGCTCTAATGTTTATCTGGAATGGCTACGTGCAAGTCAGCCTTATGCTTTATTCCCTGAAACTTATAAAACTACACAATTAGATAATAAACTTTGTCAGTCCACTAGAGGCTGTCCCTGAGTGTCCTTTTCAGAGGGCGGTTCTCTGAGCCTTACAGATGGCGCCCAACGTGGGGCTTGAAGCGGCAGACTGATTTTGAAAAAGGGCCGCACTCCTGCAGAAGCGAGGTAGCAGATGGGACATCAAAAAAGTAAAATTCCTTTTGTTCTTCTCATGCATCATTTCTTGAAACAATACGGGGTTAATCTGCCTGAAGAGCAGTTAACTAGCTGTTACCAGACAGTGGTTAAATATAATCCATGGTTCCCAGAGGAAGGAACCTTAGATTTACAAACTTAGACTAGAATAAAAAACAATGTTCTAAAAGCTTACAGACAGGGGGTAAAAATTCCCCCACAATGGTGGGTAACTTGGTCTCTTTTACGGGCCATTATAAAACAATTAGATGGCTCAGAAAAAAATTTAAAGGTTGAAACTGTTCAATCCCTACATAAATGTAAATTAAAAGAGAAAGATCTATCAGAGGTTTTAAATCAGACAAATGTCATGCTAGAACAGATTAGAGACAAACAAGAGGTACAGGTGCTAAAAGCAATTAAACATTCAACTTTGCCAGAGGCCCCTGATCCACCTTTACCTTGCTTTTCGTGAGCTCATATTAACAAGCCTCTAACACTGGCCTTTCCGCCTGCTGCAATGCTGTCCGCTGCTGCTACTGCTCCCCTATTTCCTAACATTCCTCCTCGGGACATGCCTCTTTGTGCGTGGGCTTTTCCAGTGCAGTTTAATAATCCTCAACCTGGACATAATCAATGGCAATCCTTATTTTGATTTGCTCACACAATTCAAAAAGGCATGTATGTTATATGAACCTACCTCACCTTACTGTATGAAATTTCTTAGGGGCTAGGCAGATCAGACATACTGAAACCATACTCACAGAAAGCTAGTCAATCTAATCACATTAGGACCACAGCCTTGTCTAACTCAATGAAACCAAGCCATGCCTGCAGGGCAACCCAAGACGGGCGGGTCATGGTGGAGAGGGCTGACAGAACATGGTCCACTGGAGAAGGGAATGGCAAGCCACTTCAGTATTCTTGCCTTGAGAACCCCATGAACAGTATGAACAGGCAAAATGATAGGATATCAAAAGAGGAACTCCCCAGGTCATTAGGTGCCCAATATGCTACTGGAGATCAGTGGAGCAATAAGTCCAGAAAGAATGAAGGGACG
>SJYH01003909.1:15203-27618 GCA_006408735.1 Sylvicapra grimmia | reverse complement strand
AGAGTCCCAAACAGGATAAATCCAAGAGGTGTCTTGGGGTATCTAAGACAGATATTAATCAAATTAACAAAGATCAAAAACAAAGAACAAATATTAAAAGCAGCAAGGGAAAAACAACAAATAACACACAAGGGGATTCCCATAAGGATAACAGCTGATCTTTCAATAAAAAGTCTTCAGGCCAGGAAGGAATGGCAGGACATGCTTAAAGTGATGAAATAAAATAACCTACAGCACAGATTACCATACCCAGAAAGGATCTCATTCAAATATGAAGGAGAAATCAAAAGTTTTACAGATAAGCAAAAGCTGAAAGAATTCAGAACCACCAAACCACCTCTCCAACAAATGCTAAGGATCTTCTCTAGACAGGAAACACAGAAAGGGTGTATAAACTCTAACCCAAAACAATAAAGTAAATGGCAATGGGATCATACTTATCAATAATTACCTTAAATGTAAATGGGGTGAATTCCCCAACCAAAAGACAAGGACTTGTCAGGAGCCAGCGTGTGGAATACCCCCCGTGACAAGGTCATGTGGAAGGAAGCCTGACAAACACAAGGACGTGATCAGGTTTCAAGGGTTCCCCCTGGAATTTCTTGAGCATCCACCCCCCAAAAAAATAAGAATCTGCCGGCCTTTGTACTCTGCTTTTCCACTCTTCTGATATTCTCTGGAAAGAGTCAATTCAGGGCTTTAGTCTTCTGCATTTGAAAGGGATGTTTCTGTTAAACCCCCTCTGATAACTCTGTAGCTTGCCTAACAGGTTTCCCAGACCTCTTACAGTTTGTGAGTTGCTTACAGCCCCCAACTGCAAGAGGCACAAAGCTTAAAAGCATCTTATAGAAACATAGCCTTTTCTAAAGAGTTAAAAATTATATTGGTGATGGGTTTTCACTGTTGACTCAATGACTGCTGCCAGACCTCCATATTCTTTATCTTTTAGGCACCTGGGAGGATGTTAATCAATATAAATGGGATATGGGAAAAGATATATAGTAGTTTTGATGTTAGCAACACTAGACTTTTGAGTTAATTACTTTTCTTTGTTATATATCACTGCACTCCTCTTGTGTCCTTGCTATGTAAGAATGTAACTTTATTTAGTGCTTTCTGAGAGTGGCACCAGACTTTGGGATGATCAACACAAATAAGTCTTCTGGCTGACAAACCCTTATAAGAAAAAGGTTGTAAAATGTTAATTGGCCCTCTTTGGCCAGAAGATGATGTAAATTATCTAAGACTTGTGTATACAATTAGGTATGCAGAGAGAAAAGCCTGGTTTTGATAAGAGTCAGGGCTCCTGACGCTGCATAATTTTGTACTACCCATTGACCTCTATGTACAAAAAGAGGTATAAAAGGAGATTCTAGACAATAGAGGTTGGGACCAGTAGCTGGACTGGTTTCCCCCGTGTCTCTTTATTCTAATTTCAGGCTGAATTCTCATCTGGAACTGGGAGGCTCATCATGTCTACTTACTTGCCCTGGCTTTTAATATCTGTAAGAGAGAGAGCCCAAGGCGGGGCACTCTCCCATATTCAAATGGACACCAGTGGCCTAACGTAGATGATGCAAGCTCCTTGTCTGGAGTTTTATTGGCCTTCCCCGTAAACCAAGTTATTCAGCCTCTTTTCTCCACTTAATTTTCCTACTATACTATCTCTTTCTAATCTAATCTTATATTAATAAATAAATAAATGTCTTTCCTCGCCAACGCCGTCCACCCTTCGAATTACCCTGGATCCACAGGGGCTGGACCCCAGCAGACTGACTGAATGGATACAAAAATAAGACCTATATATGTTGTCTACAAGAAACCCACCTCGAAACAAGGGACACGTACAGGCTGAAAGTGAAGGGCTGGAAAAAAGATATTCCGTGCAAATAGGGACCAAAATAAAGCAGGAGTAGCAATACTCATATCTGATAAAATAGACTTTAAAACAAACGCTGTGAAAAGAGACAAAGAAGGACACCTCATAATGATCAAAGGATCTGTCCAGAAGAAGATATAGCAATTATAAATATATGCAGCCAACATAAGACCACCGCAATATGTAAGACAAATGCTAACAAATATGAAAGGGGAAATTAACAATAACACAATAATAGTGGGAGACTTTAATACCCCACTAACACAACCCTGGGATTTCTTTGGAAGGAATGATGCTAAAGCTGAAACTCGAGTACTTTGGCCACCTCATGCAAAGAGTTGACTCATTGGAAAAAACTCTGATGCTGGGAGGGATTGATGGCAGGAGGAGACGGGGACGACCGAGGATGAGATGGCTGGATGGCATCATGGACTCAATGGACGTGAGTCTGAGTGAACTCCGAGAGATGGTAATAAACAGGGAGGCCTGACGTGCTGCGATTCATGGGGTCACAAAGAGTCAGACACGACTGAGCAACTGAACTGAACTGAACACCTATGGATAGATCAACTAAACAGAAAATTAACAAGGAAACACAAACTTTAAATGATACAGTAGACCAGTTAGATCTAATTGATATCTATAGAACAATTTCACCCCAAAACAATGAATTTCAACTTTTTCTCAAGTGCACATGGAAACTTCTCCAGGAGAGATCACATCCTGGGCCATAAATCTAGCCTTGCTAAATTACAAAAAAAAAAGAAAGAAAGAAAAGAAACAAATAAATCTTTCTAGGCATCTTTGCTGACTGAAAGGTTGTTTTTGAATGAAAAGATGATGAGATTATTGGCCCTTGGAGGAGAAGAATTAATCTGGGGCCAGAGATGAGGCTTGATCGCTCAGAGCTTTTGTGTAATAAAGTTTTATTAAAGTATAAAGGAGATAGAGAAAGCTTTGACATAGCCATCAGAAGGGGGCAGAAAGAGTACTCCCCTCCTAGTCTTCAGCTGGATGTTATATAGTCACTAGCAGTTTGTTAATGAAAGAATGGAATGTCCTAAAACTCAGAATGGCATCAGACCCCTCACCCATAAGATGCATTTTGGGATAATCTTGACACCAAATGGTTCATCCTGGGCCATGAAGTGATTAACTTGAATCTTGTAGAAGGACAGATTAACATACAAATAATTTCAGTTACATAGATTAGGGGAACAATATCTGTGTATAGCATGCTGGTTTGTCAAGTAAGTTCTGAGTCATGAGGCAGAACCAAATTGAAGACAGAGTCTGGGGTAAATGCGTAGTACATTACCATAGCTTAAGACGAGCATTTCCATAAGAAAAATGCAATGGTTATCTCAAGGTTTGAGAATAGTTAACTTCAGGTGAAGCCAGGTGTCATTATGGCAACAAGTATTTTAAGAGAAATCTCCTTTTAAATTTGTATACAGAAGGCAAAACAAACAAACAAATATCGCTAGTTTGTTTCCTCCTGCCCCTTAAGAGAGATAAAAATGTCTGACACTTGCAGGCTATTTCCTCCATTTTGAGACCCCTGGCCTTCCTGCCTGTTACCCTCTCATGACCACAATGCAGTAAGATTAGATCCCAATTACAGGAGAAAAACNATTTCAGTTACATAGATTAGGGGAACAATATCTGTGTATAGCATGCTGGTTTGTCAAGTAAGTTCTGAGTCATGAGGCAGAACCAAATTGAAGACAGAGTCTGGGGTAAATGCGTAGTACATTACCATAGCTTAAGACGAGCATTTCCATAAGAAAAATGCAATGGTTATCTCAAGGTTTGAGAATAGTTAACTTCAGGTGAAGCCAGGTGTCATTATGGCAACAAGTATTTTAAGAGAAATCTCCTTTTAAATTTGTATACAGAAGGCAAAACAAACAAACAAATATCGCTAGTTTGTTTCCTCCTGCCCCTTAAGAGAGATAAAAATGTCTGACACTTGCAGGCTATTTCCTCCATTTTGAGACCCCTGGCCTTCCTGCCTGTTACCCTCTCATGACCACAATGCAGTAAGATTAGATCCCAATTACAGGAGAAAAACAATTAACAATGCCAACATATGGAGGCTGAACAACACGTTGCTGAATAACCAACAAATCATAGGAGAAATAAAAAAGAAATCAAAATATTCATAGATGAAAACACAACAGCACAAAACCTGTGGGACACTGTAAAAGCAGTGCTAAGGGGAAAGTTCATAGTAATACAGGCATGCCTCAAGAAACAAGAAAAAGGTCAAATAAATAACCTAACTCTACACCTAAAGCAGCTACAAAAGGAAGAAATGAAGAACACCAGGGTTAGTAGGAGGAAAGAAATCTTAAAAATTTGGGCAGAAATACATGCAAAAGAAACAAAAGAGACCATAGTAAAAATCAACAAAGCCAAAAGCTGGTTCCTTGAAAGGATAAATAAAATTGACAAACCACTAGCCAGACTCATCAAGAAATAAAAGGGAGAAAAATCAAATCAGTAAAATTAGAAATGAAAATGGAGAGATCACAACAGACAACACAAAAATACAAAGTATCATGAGACTATTATCAGCAATTATATGCCAACAAAATGGACAACTTGGAAGAAATGGACAAATTCTTAGAAAAGTACAACTTTCCAAAACTGAACCAGGAAGAAATAGAAAATCTTAACAGACCCATCACAAGCATGGAAATTGAAATTGTAATCAGAAATCTTCCAGCAAACAAAAGCTGAATTCTACAAAAAATTTAGAGAAGACTTAATATCTATCCTACTCAAACTCTTCCAGAAAATTGCAGAGGAAGGTAAACTTCCAAGCTCATTCTATGATGCCACCATCACCCTAATACCAAAACCTGACAAAGATGCCACAAAAAAAGAAAATTAGAAGCCAATATTACTGATAAACATAGGTACAAAAATCCTTAACAAAATTCTAGCAATCTGAATCTAGCAACACATTTAAAAGGTCATACACTATGACCAAGTGGGCTTTATCCCAGGGATAAAAGGATTCTTCAGTATCTGCAAATCAATCAGTGTAATTCACCACATTAACAGATTGAAAAATAAAAGCCAAATGATTAATTCAATAGCTACAGAGAAAGCTTTTGACAAAATTCAACATCCACTTATGATAAAAACTCTCTAGAAAGCAGGACTAGAATGAACATATCTCAAAATAATAAAAGCTATATATGACAAACTCACAGCAAACATTATCCTCAGTGGTGAAAAATTGAAAGCATTGACCCTAAAGTCAGGAACAAGACAAAGGTCCCCACTCTCACCACTACTATTCAACATAGTTTTGGAAGTTTTGGCCACAGCAATCAGAGCAGAAAAAGAAATAAAAGGAATCCAAACTGGAAAAGAAAAGTAAAACTTTCACTACTTGCAGATGACATGATACTCTACATAGAAAACCCTAAAGATTACACCAGAAAATTGCTAGAGCTAATCAATGAATATAGTAAAGTTGCAGGATATAAAATCAACACACAGAAATCCTATGCATTCCTATACAGTAATAATGAGAAAAATAGAAAGAGAAACTAAGGAAACAATTCCATTCAACCATTGCAACAAAAAGAATAAAATACTTAGGGATATATCTACCTAAAGAAACAAAAGACACATATATAAAAAACTATAAAACACTAGTGAAAAAATCAAACAGAACACTAATAGATGGAGAAATATACCATGTTCATGTATTGGAAGAATCAATATAATAAAAATGAGTATACTACCCAAGACACCTATAGATTCAATGCAATCCCTATCAAGCTACCAACAGTATTTTTCACAGAGCTAGAACAAATAATTTCACAATTTGTATGGAAATACAAAAAACCTTAAATAGCCAAATCAATCTTGAGAAAGAAGAATGGAACTGGAGGAATCAACCTGCCTGACTTCAGGCTCTACTACAAAGCCACAGTCATCAAGACAGTATGGTACTGGCACAAAGACAGAAATATAGATCAATGGAACAAAATAGAAAGCCCAGAGATAAATCCACANATGAGGCCACCATCACCCTAATACCAAAACCTGACAAAGATGCCACAAAAAAAGAAAATTAGAAGCCAATATCACTGATAAACATAGGTAAAAAACTCCTTAACAAAATTATAGAAATCAGAATCTAACAACACATTTCAAAGGTCATACACACTATGACCAAGTGGGCTTTATCCCAGGGATAAATTTCTTCCGTATCTGCAAATCAATCAGTGTAATTCACCACATTAACAAATTGAAAAATAAAAGCCGTATGATTAATTCAATAGATACAGAGAAAGCTTTTGACAAAATTCAACATCCATTTATGATAAAAACTCTCCAGAAAGCAAGACTAGAAGGAACATATCTCAACATAATAAAAGCTATATATGACAAACCCACAGCAAACATTATCCTCAGTGGTGAAAAATTGAAAGCATTGACCCTAAAGTCAGGAACAAGACAAAGGTCCTCACTCTCACCACTACTATTCAACATAGTTTTGGAAGTTTTGGCCACAGCAATCAGAGCAGAAAAAGAAATAAAAGGAATCCAAACTGGAAAAGAAAATTAAAGCTTTCACTATNATGTGGAGATTCCTTAAAAACCTGGAAATAGAACTGCCATATGACCCAGCAATCCCACTGCTGGGCATACACACCAAGGAAATCAGAGTTGCAAGAGACACATGTACCCTAATGTTCATCGCAGCACTGTTTATAATAGCCAGCGCATGGAAGCAACCTAGATGTCCATCAGCAGACAAATGAATAAGAAAGGTGTGATACATATACACAATGGAGTATTACTCAGCCATTAAAGAGAATGCATTTGAATCAGTTCTAATGAGGTGGGTGAAACTGGAGCCTATTATGCAAAGTGAAGTAAGCCAGAAAGAAAAACACCAATATAGTATACTAACATATATATATGGAATTTAGAAAGATGGTGATGATAACCCTGTACGCAAGACAGCAAACGAGACACAGATGTACAGAACACTCTTTTGTACTCTGTGTGTGGGATGATATGGGAGAATGGCATTGAAACATGCGTATTATCATACATGAAACGAATCGCCAGTCCAGGTTTGAAGCATGATGGGATGACCCAGAGGGATGATATGGGGAATGAGGTGGGAGGGGTTTGAAGGTGAAGAACATGTGTATATCTATGGAGNATGGCTGCGATCCAAAAGTATACAAGCAATAAATGCTGGAGAGGGTGTGGAGAAAAGGGAACCCTCTTACACTGTTGGTGGGAATGCAAATTAGCCCAGATACTATGGAGAACAATGTGGAGATTCCTTAAATAAAACTGCCATATGACCCAGCAATCCCACTGCTGGGCATACACACTGAGGAAATCAGAATTGAAAGAGACACATGTACCCCAATGTTCATCACAACACTGTTTATAATAGCCAGCACATGGAAGCAACCTAGATGTCCATCAGCAGACAAATGGATAAGAAAGGTGTGATACATATACACAATGGAGTATTACTAAGCCATTAAAGAGAAAACATTTGAATCAGTTCTAATGAGGTGGGTGAAACTGAAGCCTATTATGCAGAGTGAAGTAAGCCAGAAAGAAAAACACCAATACAGTATACTAACACATATATATGGAATTTAGAAAGATGGTAATGATAACCCTGTATGCAAGACAGCAAACGAGNTGTGGTACATATACACAATGGAGTATTACTAAGCCATTAAAGAGAAAACATTTGAATCAGTTCTAATGAGGTGGGTGAAACTGAAGCCTATTATGCAGAGTGAAGTAAGCCAGAAAGAAAAACACCAATACAGTATACTAACACATATATATGGAATTTAGAAAGATGGTAATGATAACCCTGTATGCAAGACAGCAAACGAGACACAGATGTACAGAACAGTCTTTTGTACTTGCGGGAGAAGGTGAGGGTGGGATGATTAGGGAGAATGTCATTGAAACATGTATATTATCATACATGAAACGAATGGCCAGTCCAGGTTTGATACATGATACAGGATGCTTGGGGCTGCTGCACTGTGATGACCCAGAGGGATGATATGGGGAAGGAGGTGGAAGGGGTTTAAAGATGGGGAACACGTGTATATCTGTGGAGCATTCATGTCAATGTATGGCAAAATCAATACAATACTGTAAAGTAATTAGCCTCCAATTGAAATAAATCAATTTAAAAAAATAAAAAAATAATAAAAAGAAATTACTTCTTTAGCTTATTATTTTATTTAATGATAAACTGCAAGTGACCATAGGAAGATAAAACATGCTTATCAATCATTATACAAATTTCCATGAATATGTTTTTCATAGTCCTTCTGGGAGTGGAAATGGATGTGGAAGGAAAGATACATGCATGCATCCATGCATGCATGTAGACATACATGNAATACTGTAAAGTAATTAGCCTCCAATTGAAATAAATCAATTTTAAAAAATAAAAAATAATAAAAAGAAATTACTTCTTTAGTTTCTTATTTTATGTAATGATAAACTGCAAGTGACCATAGGAAGATAAAACACACTTATCAATCATTATAAAAATTTCTATGAATATGTTTTTCATAGTCCTTCTGGGAGGGAAATGGATGTGGAAGGAAAGACACATGCATGCATCCATGCATGCATATAGACATACATACAAAGAGACAATCTGTTCAGGCTGCTATTATAAAAATACCATGAACTGAGTAGCTCATGCCAAGATGGCCACAATAAAGGACAGAAATGGTATGGACCTAACAGAAACAGAAGAGATTAAAATGAAGAGGTGTCAAGAATACATGGAAGAACTACTTTTAAAATATCTGAATGACCTGTATAACCACACTGGTCTGATCAGTTACCTGCAGACAGACATACTGGAGTTTGAAACCAAGTGGGCCTCATTACAAAAAAAGCTAGTGGGGGTGATGGAATTCCAGCTGAGCTATCTCAAATCCTAAAGATGGTGCTGTCAAAGTGTTGCACTCAATATGCCAGCAAATTTAGAAAGCTCAGCAGTGGCCACAGGGCTGGAAAACGTCAGTTTTCATTTCAATCCCAAAGAAGGGCAATGCCAAAGATGCTCAAACTACCACACAATAGCACTCATTTCACATGCTAGCAAGGCAATGATCAAAATTCTTCNTGGACCTAACAGAAACAGACGAGATTAAGAAGAGGTGTCAATAATACATGGAAGAACTATTTTTAAAATATCTTAATGACCTGTATAACCACAATGGTCTGATCAGTCACCTACAGACTGACATACTGGAGTTTGAAGCCAAGTGGGCCTCATTACAAAAAAAGCTAGTAGGGGTGATGGAATTCCAGTTGAGCTATTTCAAATCCTAAAGATGGTGCTGTCAAAGTGTTGCACTCAATATGCCAGCAAATTTAGAAAGCTCAGCAGTGGCCACAGGACTGGAAAACGTCAGTTTTCATTTCAGTCCCAAAGAAGGGCAATGCCAAAGATGCTCAAACTACCACACAACAGCACTAATTTCACATGCTTGCAAGGCAATGCTCAAAATTCTTCAAGCTAGGCTTCCACAGTATGTGAACTGAGAACTTAGAGATGTACAAGCTAGATTTAGAAAAGGCAGAGGAATCAAAGATCAAACTGCTAACATCCATTGGATCATAGAAAAGGCAAGATAATTCCAGAAAAAATATTTATTTCTGCTTAGTTGACTACACTAAAGACTTCAATTGTGTGGATCACAACAAATTATGGAAAATTCTAAAAGAGATGGAAGTACCAGACCACTTTACCTGCCTCCTGAGAATCCTGTACACAAGTCAAGAAGCAACAGTTAGAACCTGACATGGAAGAGTGGACTGGTTCAAAATTGGGAAAGAAGTACAGCAAGGATGAATACTGTCACCCTGCTTATTTAACTTATATGCAGAGTACATCATATNTCCTGTATACAAGTCAAGAAGCAACAGTTAGAACCTGGCATGGAAAAGTGGACTGGTTCAAAATTGGGAAAGAAGTACAGCAAGGATGAATACTGTCACCCTGCTTATTTAACTTATATGCAGAGTACATCATATGAAATGCTGGGTAGATGAAGCACAAAGTGGAATCAAGATTACCAGAAGTAATATCAATAACCTCAGATATGAAGATGACACCACACTTATGGCAGAAAGCAAAGAGAAACTAAAGAGATTCTTGATGAAGGTAAAAGAGGAGAGTGAAAAAGCTGGCTTAAAACTCAGTATTCAGAAAACTAAGATCAAGGCATCTGGTTCCATCACTTCATGGCAAATAGACGGGGAAACAATGAAAACTGTGAAATAATTTATTTTCTTGAGATCCAAAATCACTGTAGATGGTGACTGAAGCCACAAAATTAAAAGACCCTTGTTCCTTGGAAGAAAAGCTATGACCAACCTAGACAGCTTATTAAAAAGTGGACATTACTTTGCCAGCAAAATCCATTTAGTCAAAGCTATGGTTTTTCTGGTAGTCATGTATGGATGTGAGAGTTGGACTATAAAGAAAGCTGAGCACAGAAGAATTGATGCTTTTGAACTGTGGTGTTGTAGAAGACTCTTGAGAATCCCTTGGACTATAAGGAGAGCCCACTAGTCAATCCTAAAGGAAATCAGTCCTGAATATTCATTGGAAGAACTGAGACCAAAGCTGAAATTCCAATACTTTGGCCACCTGATGGCGGCCGCAGACAGATAAAAATTTGGTGACTTCCTTCACTTTGCCCAGACTGGTTTCTGTCCTTTTATTATTATATTGACTTCAGTTTTCTCTTAGAAATTACTAGATTTCAAACACAGTTCTTAAATAGGCATCATTTTTATAGCACATTTTATAAATTTACATGTGCCCTAAATGACACATGAAAGGTTTTTCATTTAGACATTGTAAATACAGAAAGTTTAGAAACAATCCAATCTATCAATAAGTGATTGGTTGATATATGAAATACTTCTCATGGAAATGTCATATAGATGTGAAAAAGAATGTTACCTCTCTATGTAGTGAGATGGAAACATGTCCAGTATAAATATAAGTGAAAAAGTCAAGGTGCAGAAGAGAGTATATAGTGTATGAGCTATAGTATTTTTTAAAGGGGTAAGAGAATATATATATAAAATTCACATGAATATATATAATTCACATGAATATATATAATTCACATGAATACATATAACTCACATGAATATATATAATTCACATGAATATATATAACTCACATGAGTATATATATACACACATATATATTCATATAAATAAAACTACCAATAAAGGAGGAATGATGTTTCAAGAGATGAATAGATGAGGGACAAGAATGAAGTTCAGACCCTGTACTGATATTCAGCTAGCATGCACAAATCAAGCCATATTTTTTGATAAAATATTTCCAAAAGAGTTGGTAAATGGCACCTATGTTGTTTACCGTATACCTTAAATGTCACTCTGGCCTCCTCCCCTAAAGCCCCAGGAACTCACAAGGAGTCAAATTCTAAAATATAATGAGAAGCATAAAAGACTTATTGAGGGAAACACTGGTGAGAAGTAAAGAAAAGGGGAGCAGGAGTAGGTGGGGAGCGCCTTTAAACTACCATGCAGTTTTGGCTGCTGTGAAAGAAAAACAGAAAGAAAGAAGAGATGAGTAGGAAGAGCCACACTGCACCAGAGAAAGTTTCAACTAGGCTAATGAGGCACACAGGATTCTGTGTTGGGCAGGAATATTCTGGCCTTAGTGCTTCCATGGCACTCAATTACTGGCTGGGAGCAGTCTAGTAAGAGTGTGGACACAGATTTCACACTGGTGGATTTCAAATTAGCAACATCTAGAAACTGTCAGATGACTACACTGCTCACAACAGGATCTCCAAGTGAGATCTGAGCAGCAAACTCCCATAACTATCAATACAAGGATCCACTTCTTCATCCATATTTGCTCATCCAAAGTTCATCTGTGGTTCTCCTTCTTAGGGGAAATTTAAAGGAGAAGGGATAAACATTTCTTCTCCCAAAGAAAATATATAAAAACATGAAAAATATTCAATATTGCTAATTATTGGAGAATTGCAACTCAAAAGTACAATGAAAATCAACTNAAATGACACATGAAAGGTTTTTCATTTAGACATTGTAAATACAGAAAGTTTAGAAACAATCCAATCTATCAATAAGTGATTGGTTGATATATGAAATACTTCTCATGGAAATGTCATATAGATGTGAAAAAGAATGTTACCTCTCTATGTAGTGAGATGGAAACATGTCCAGTATAAATATAAGTGAAAAAGTCAAGGTGCAGAAGAGAGTATATGGTGTATGAGCTATAGTATTTTTTTAAAGGGTAAGAGAATATATATATATATATAATTCACATGAATATATATAATTCACATGAATATATATAATTCATATGAATATATATAATTCACATGAATAATATATATATATATATAATTCATATGAATATATATAATTCACATGAATAATATATATATATATATATATACACACATATATAT
>SJYH01003908.1:59533-71338 GCA_006408735.1 Sylvicapra grimmia | reverse complement strand
GGTTCGATCCCTGGGTCGGGAAGATCCCCTGGAGAAGGAAATGGCAACCCACTCCAGTATTCTTGCCTGGAGAATCCCATGGACGGAGAAGCCTAGTAGGTTACAGTCCACCGGGTCGCAAAGAGTTGGACATGACTGAACAACTTCACCTCACCTCACCTCCTCTTTATACTTTAATTTCAAGCTGAATTCCCATCTGGAGCTGGGAGGGTCATCATGTCTACTTACTTGCCCTGGCTTCTAAGATCTGTGAGAGAGAGAGCCCAAGGTGGGGCACTCTCCGATATTCAAACGGACGCTGGTGGCCTAACGTAGATGGTGCAAGCTCCTTGTCTGGAGTTTTATTGGCCTTCCCCGTAAACCAAGTTATTCAGCTTCTTTTCTCCACTTAATTTTCCCACTACACTATTTCTTCCTAATCTAATCTAATCTAATATTAATAAATAAATAAGTTTTCCTCACCAACGCCATCCACCCTTCGAATCACCCTGGATCCACCGGGGCTGGGCCTCGGCAACCTACCATCTTACTTGGGTTTCTCTTACCTTGGGTGTGGGGTATCTCTTCACGGCTGCTTCAGCAAAGCACAGCCGCTGCTCCTTACCNGTAGATGGTGCAAGCTCCTTGTCTGGAGTTTTATTGGCCTTCCCCGTAAACCAAGTTATTCAGCTTCTTTTCTCCACTTAATTTTCCCACTACACTATTTCTTCCTAATCTAATCTAATCTAATATTAATAAATAAATAAGTTTTCCTCACCAACGCCATCCACCCTTCGAATCACCCTGGATCCACCGGGGCTGGACCTCGGCAACCTACCATCTTACTTGGGTTTCTCTTACCTTGGGTGTGGGGTATCTCTTCACGGCTGCTTCAGCAAAGCACAGCCGCTGCTCCTTACCTTGAACGAGGGGAATCTCCTTACCAGCGCCGTTCCTGACCTTCAACGTGGGCTAGCTCCTCTAGGCCCTCCTGCGCCTGCACAGCCACCGATCCTTGGTTGCTTCTCCCGGACGTAACACAAAACTCTTCAGTACTCCAAGCAAGCGTGACTCAAGGATCAGACCCTTAGAAGTGATGTGGAGGACTTCCCTGGGGGTGCAGTGCCTGGGAATCTGCCTGCCAGCACAGGGGACCTGGGTTCAATCCCTGGTCCAGGAAGATCCCACGAGCCGTGGAGCAGCTAAGCCTCTGCGCCGCGGCTGCCGAGTCCGTGTCCTGCGGCTCCTGAAGCCCGCCCGCCCGCAGCCTGTGCCCCTCAGCACGGCGTGTGCCCGCGTGCTAAGTCACTCCAGTCGTGTCTGACTCTCTGTGACCACGTGGACTGTAGCCCACCGGGCTCCTCTGTCCATGGGGTTCTCCAGGCCAGAGCACTGGAGTGGGCTGCCATGCCCTCCTCCAGGGGATCTTCCCGACCCAGGCATCGAGGCCGTGTCTCCCTGCGTCTCCCATCTCCTGTGTTGGCAGGCCGGGTTCTTCACCAGTAGTCCCCCCAGGAAGCCCCCGTAACAAGATGAGCCACCGCAGGGAGAAGCCTGCTCACCACAGCTCGAGGAAGCCGCAAAGCAGTGAGGACCCAGTGCAGCCAAGAAGAGATAAACAAATAAAATTATTTTTTTTTTAAAGAAATGACTTGGGTAGTTTTTGAACCAACCTCAGCCTCACCCCTCGGCCATCTCTGCTGTAGCGTCTCCAAACGCAGACCTCCACTTCCTGCTCAAACACCCCGGTGACAAACAGAAACGGAGGGAGAAAGCAGATAATTTCTCCCTGAAAACTGGGTTTGTTTTCCGTGGCGACCCAGCATCCTTACGCCGTGACCCAAACCAATAAGACAGTCTTGACACTCGGTATCGACGTGATCAAACCTAAAGTAAATAGAGTAAATAAAACGAGTCATAAATGAATCTAGACACAGGATGTTTGTAGCTGTTTTAACACTAGGAGATGAGCTCTGTGTATTGTTTATACCAACCTTTCCCAAAGCGCTTTCCGTGATCTTTAGCAGGATGCGATAGCTGTTACATAATCAAATGCTTCAATGGTCAGATAAATTTGAAGACTGCCATTCTAAACAGAGTTAAAGCTTTTTTTATTACAGGATTCTCAAAGTCTTTAAAATAGCATACTGTATGCCTCTCAGAGAGGAATTCTAGTACACAGTTTTTCTAAGGCATTTTTTTTTCTTTTTAGTGAAATACATAGTGAAAGGTTCATCTGATGCACTTTGTCAAGGATGAGTTTTAAATGATAGGTGTTTCTGAAACCAAGTTTAGCCTCTTGAACATAAGCGCGTGTATGGAGGTGGGTTTTGGCAGGAGACAGGCTCGGCTCTGCCTCACAGCGGTGGGCAGCAGGGGTGATCGGATCATCGCTTTTCAGACTCAACGTAACTAATTTTATTGTATTGAGTGCTGAGTCACTTCAGTCCTGTCCGACTCTTTGTGACCCTGTGGACTGTGGCCCTCCAGGCCCCTCTGTCCATGGGATTCTCCAGGCGAGAGTGCTGGAGGGGGCCGCCGTGCCCTCCTCCCCGGGATCTGCCCGACGCAGGGGCTGAACCCGCGTCTCTTCCGTCTCCCGTGTGAGCAGGCGGGTTCTCTCCCACTGGAGCCACCTGTGATTGAAAGGCACTGTAGCCTGTGTTATACTTGATTAATTCAGCAAATTTCTGGCCCTTTTGCTGCTACTGCTGGAGTTGCAGTTTTAAGTTAATTTTCTTTTTCTCAGGCAGTAACCACTGCCAGAAATAGAGAAGAATGCATGTCTGGAACTTTGCTTTCAAGCTGATACTGAATCACTAGCATTTTCAGCAAAACCTAGAGGTCAGTCTGGCTTGATGGACAGACCATGGGAGTTTGGGGTCTTTTCCAGAAAGAAGCTAACGTTTAAGTAGCCAGAGGGTGAGTGCTTCCTCCGGCATTCTGAGCCAGTGATGCTCAGATTCAGGGTCAGGCAGTTCAGGCGGTTCAGTCGCCCCAGATTCAGGGTAACGGGTCGCTAATGCTTCAGAGATGCTTTGACTCGCCTTGGAGAGGCCGCAGGGAAAGTGCCAGCGTCGGGAACTGCGTCCAGCCCGTCCGTATCCTCCCCCTCCCTTTCAGGTGGCCTTCTTTCCTTGCAGAGCGTGTCTGACATTCAGGGCTGACTGTCTTCTGATCTCAGGCTATGGCTTTCCCTAGTGTATCAAAGCAACAGTGCGTTATGTGAAAGATGTCTGTGAATGTGTTTTCACCTACTTTAGACAACTGTTCAAGTTGTCTAATGCAGAGAGTATAACTGGAAATGAGGATGGAAATGATACGAAAAATGAGTGTTATGCCATACTCACCATTATACCTGTCTTTAAATATCTTCACCTTTAAAATCTAGATTTCTGGTTAATGAAATTTCTTAATGGACACAGTTAATGTACTTCTTAGAACTGATTTACCTTTCTGTTTTATTTTAGGTGGAAAAACCAATCAATTGAATCTCCAGAACACTGCAACGAAAGCAATTATTCAAGGTCTTATGCCAGACCAGAATTACACGGTTCAGATTATTGCATACCATAAAGACAAAGAAAGCAAGCCAGCCCAAGGCCAATTCCGAAGTACGTATTTGCAGAATAGAGTGCTGCCATGGGACTCTGTTCCAGGGCTGAGTCCGGGTCTGTGGTAAATATTGTGCCGGGTTAACCCTGGGTTGTTTAGGTCTGACACGATCTCGGAGACCTTCAGTCCAGCCCTCCGTGGCTCCCTCTGTCTCCGAGGCTCTCCTGTCCCTTCCTTCGCCCACTTCCCTGCCCTGCTGCTCCTCCTTTCAGTTCAGTGTGAATTCTTTCTGTTGGAACACGGCTGCTTTCCGATGTTGTGCTAGTCTCTGCTCTGCTGCAGTGCGTCAGCTCTGTGTACACAGCCCCTCTTCCTTGGAGCTCCTTCCCATCAGGTCCCTGCAGCACACTGAGTGGAGCTCCCTGTCCTCCGGGCAGGTTCTCACGAGCTACCTGCTTGAAATGTGTGTGCGATGGCGCCCACTCCAGTGCTCTCGCCTGGAGAATCCCGCGGCGGGGGACCCTGGTGGGCTGCAGTCCACGGGGTTTCTAGGAGTCGGACACGACTGAGCGACTTCCCTTTCACTTTTCACTTTCACGCACTGGAGAAGGAAATGGGAACCCACTCCAGTGTTCTTGCCTGGAGAATCCCAGGGACGGGGGAGCCTGGCGGCTACAGTCCATGGGGTCGCTAGGAGTTGGACACGACTGAAGCGACTCCAGCAGCCGCAGCAGCGCACAATTGCTCAGTCGTGTCCGACTCTCTGTGACCCCGTGGACTGTAGCCGCCAGGCTCCTCAGTCCATGGGATTCTCCAGGCAAGAACACTGGAGTGGGTTGCCATTTCCTCCCCCACCCCGGGATCTTCCCAATCCAGGGATCGAACCCGCATCTCATGTGTCTCCTGCACTGGCAGGCGGATTCTTTACCACCGTGCCACCTGGGAAGCCCGTTACACACGTTAATCCCAGTCTCCCGATTCCTCCCACCCTCCTTTCCCCACTTGGTGTCCATATGTTTGTTCTCTGTGTCTCTTTCTTCTTCACAAATAGGTTTGTTTGTACCTTTTTGCTAGATTGCACACGTATGCGTTAATATACGGTATTTGTTTTATGTTGCTTCACTCTGTATAACAGTCTCCAGGTCCGTGCACGCCTGTGCAAATGGCACAGTTTCGCGCCTCTATGGCTGGGTGGCATTCCGTCGCGCGTGTGTGCCACATCTCCATCCAGTCCTCTGCTGATGGACGCTTAGGTTGCTTTCATGTCCCAGCTATTGTAAATCGTGCCGCAGTGAACAGTGAGGTGATGTATCTTTTGGAGTTATGGTTTTCAGGATGGAAATGCCTTAAAAATTAAAAATGGAACTACTGTCTGACGCAGCAATCCCACTCCTGGGCAGATACCCAGAGAAAACCATGATTCCTTAAGTGCTGGTTTTTAAATCCTCTCCCTGACGCTGTCCCTGAGCCTTGTCTAGACATGTCACCTGCCCAGCACAGAACAGCTGCTCAATAAACGCTTTTAGAACTCTCTGGAAGACGGTGCTGCCTCTGCTGCAGGAGTGGGCTGGAAAGAGAAGGGGTGGGCGACGTCTTCATATCTGAGTCAGTTCTCAGATACAGAGTTGGTCAAGTGACTTGCATCCAGAGACACTCTAAGCAGAGGGGAGCGCTCTGAGGCGGCCCCGTCCATGATGGCCCTGTTCCCTTAGGAAGCTTTTCCTTATGTTGAATTTAGAAGTTATCCGCAGAGGTCCTGATTCTTTTGCTTTTCCAGAGATGTTCATTCATTCACTGATTTTTTTGTGTGTGTGTCACTTAAGTGTATATTGCATGGCTACCAAGTGCCAGGCCCTATTCTAGGCCCCGGGAACACGACACGTCCCCGCCCCGGGGACCTTATAGTCTAGGGACCAGAGATCGCAGCAGCCCCCTCTTCCTGGAGGCGTCTTGTCTGATTTGTGGGCAGAGTTCTGTGTATCGTGCATGTGAACAGGAAAGGTCGGTCCTGGTTAACTTCCTGTGTTACTTCATTGTTAAGACAGATTCCTTAAAAAAACCCCAACTCAACATTAAGTACAATTTTAAACTTAAAAAATCGACAGAATTGTAAAACCAACCCCTGAATGCCCATCAGTGGCTCCAGCAACTAACCATCCATGGTCAGTCTTGTCAGTCTATACCCCGACAGCCCCTCTCTCGTATGATTTTGATGTAAATCCCAGACATCATGTCAGACAAGAGTAGCTTGTGTTTTAATTGGAGGATAATTGCTTTGTGATGTTGTGTTGGTTTCTGCCGTGCAGCGGTGTGCACCAGCCGTAAGTACACACACGTCCCCCTCTGAACCTCCCCCACGCCCAGCCCGTCCCTCCCCTCTGCGGGGTCACGGAGCGCCGGGTGGAGCTCCCGGGTCCCACGCCGCTTGCCCGCTGCTTTGCGTGTGGGACGCGTGTGTTTCGATGCTGTTCCCTCCATCTGTCTCACCCTCTCCCTCCCCGACTGTGTCGACACGTCTGTACTCTGTCTGCAGCTCCATGCTTGCCGCTGCCAATAGGGTCAGCAGAAAAGCTTTTCTAGAGTCCATATATGTGTTAACGTTCAATATTTTTCTCTTTCTGACTCACTTCACTTTGTACAACAGGTCCTAGGTTCATCCACCTCACTAAAACCGACTCAAATGTGTTCCTTTTTATGGTTGAGTAATATTCCATTGTCGGAGAAGGCAATGGCACCCCACTCCAGTACTCTTGCCTGGAAAATCCCATGGATGGAGGAGCCTGGTGGGCTGCAGTCCATGGGGTCGCTAAGAGTCAGACACGACTGAGCAACTTCACTTTCACTGTTCACTTTCCTGCATTGGAGAAGGAAATGGCAACCCACTNAGCCTGGTGGGCTGCAGTCCATGGGGTCGCTAAGAGTCAGACACGACTGAGCGACTTCACTTTCACTGTTCACTTTCATGCATTGGAGAAGGAAATGGCAACCCACTTCAGTGTTCTTGCCTGGAGAATCCCAGGGACGGTGGAGCCTGATGGGCTGCCGTCTATGGTGTCGCACAGAGTCGGACACGACTGAAGCGACTTAGCAGCAGCAGCAGCAACATTCCATTGTATATATATGTACCATAACTTCTTTATCCATTCATCTGCCGATGAACTTTTAGGTTGCCTGCACGTCCTAGCTACTGTAAATTGTGCTGCGATGAACGCCGGGGTGCATGTGTCTGTCTGAACTATGGTTTCCTTAGGACGTATGTCCAGTAGTGGGATTGCCAGGTCATATAATAGTTTTATTCCTATTTTTTAAAGGAAAATCTCCATACTGTTCTCCGTGGTGGCTGTATCAATTTACATTCCTACCAACAGTGCAAGACGGTCCCCTTTCCTCCACTTCCTCTGCAGCATCTATTGTTCGTAGACTTTTTGATGAGGGCCATTCTGACCAGTGTGAGGTGAACCTCATTGTAGCTTTGATCTGTGTTTCTCTAATAACGAGCGATGTTCAAATAACAGTAGCTTTTTAAAGGGTTAATCCACAAACCGGGGAGACCGCGGGTTCTAGGGCTCTGTTCATCAGTGTTCCACGTGGATTTTTCTATCCCCCCTTCCTTTTCTTCTTTCTCTCTAAGTAACATTTTATAAGTTGTATTTTGTGATTTTTTTCTTAAAAAAAACAAAAACAAAAAACTATTAACCTGCTACCTCTTGAAACTTCTGAACAAAGACATTTGGCCAGTCCACCTGTCAGCAGGACGTACAGATGTCTTAAAATGTCACATTCTTCTGAGGTTCACATGTCTGAAAGCTCTGGGAAAGGGTTATTTTCACTATAAATCAGCCTCTGTCTCATTTTATTGGCACCATGCTTCAGTCTCTGGCCTCTGACATTCCAACGTGAGTAAGGGAAATAACTTTCTTAACGTCTGTGAGAAGCAGGAAAAAGGACAAAGAGAAATGATTCATTTCACTTTAGTCTTAAGGCTTAGAACGGTTGATGATGGCAGATATTCCACTGACTAGCAGCATAAGAAGCGCAAGCAGCCTCACAAGGCTCTGCTGATAGCCGTTTCCTCAGAACGTTGAAAAGGAAATGCGTTTGCTTTCAGCTTGCTTAGCTCTGCTGAAATAATCTTAGTGAAACCGTCTAATTGCTTAGTGAGATAAATTGTATGAAGCATATATATATATATACACTTGAGTGGGAGCGTGCTTCCCAGGTGGTGCCAGCGGTAAAGAGCCCGCCTGCCAATGCAGGAGACGTAAGAGTTGCGGGTCTCATCTCTAGGTCGGGATCCCCTGGGGAGGGAAATGGCCCCCCACTCCAGTACTCTTACCTGGAAAATCCCATGGACAGAGGAGCCTGACAGGCTGCGGTCCCTGGGGTTGCAAAGAGTTGGACACAACTGAAGTGACTTAGCACACATACAGGCGTATATATATATTTTTCAGCTCTGTTATTTTTATTGGCAATATAGAGAGCTTGCTGCTGCTGCTAAGTCGCTTCAGTCGTGTCCAACTCTGTGCGACCCCATAGACGGCAGCCCACCAGACTTCCCCGCNCTTTATCCATTCATCTGCCGATGAACTTTTAGGTTGCCTGCACGTCCTAGCTACTGTAAATTGTGCTGCGATGAACGCCGGGGTGCATGTGTCTGTCTGAACTATGGTTTCCTTAGGACGTATGTCCAGTAGTGGGATTGCCAGGTCATATAATAGTTTTATTCCTATTTTTTAAAGGAAAATCTCCATACTGTTCTCCGTGGTGGCTGTATCAATTTACATTCCTACCAACAGTGCAAGACGGTCCCCTTTCCTCCACTTCCTCTGCAGCATCTATTGTTCGTAGACTTTTTGATGAGGGCCATTCTGACCAGTGTGAGGTGAACCTCATTGTAGCTTTGATCTGTGTTTCTCTAATAACGAGCGATGTTCAAATAACAGTAGCTTTTTAAAGGGTTAATCCACAAACCGGGGAGACCGCGGGTTCTAGGGCTCTGTTCATCAGTGTTCCACGTGGATTTTTCTATCCCCCCTTCCTTTTCTTCTTTCTCTCTAAGTAACATTTTATAAGTTGTATTTTGTGATTTTTTTCTTAAAAAAAACAAAAACAAAAAACTATTAACCTGCTACCTCTTGAAACTTCTGAACAAAGACATTTGGCCAGTCCACCTGTCAGCAGGACGTACAGATGTCTTAAAATGTCACATTCTTCTGAGGTTCACATGTCTGAAAGCTCTGGGAAAGGGTTATTTTCACTATAAATCAGCCTCTGTCTCATTTTATTGGCACCATGCTTCAGTCTCTGGCCTCTGACATTCCAACGTGAGTAAGGGAAATAACTTTCTTAACGTCTGTGAGAAGCAGGAAAAAGGACAAAGAGAAATGATTCATTTCACTTTAGTCTTAAGGCTTAGAACGGTTGATGATGGCAGATATTCCACTGACTAGCAGCATAAGAAGCGCAAGCAGCCTCACAAGGCTCTGCTGATAGCCGTTTCCTCAGAACGTTGAAAAGGAAATGCGTTTGCTTTCAGCTTGCTTAGCTCTGCTGAAATAATCTTAGTGAAACCGTCTAATTGCTTAGTGAGATAAATTGTATGAAGCATATATATATATATACACTTGAGTGGGAGCGTGCTTCCCAGGTGGTGCCAGCGGTAAAGAGCCCGCCTGCCAATGCAGGAGACGTAAGAGTTGCGGGTCTCATCTCTAGGTCGGGATCCCCTGGGGAGGGAAATGGCCCCCCACTCCAGTACTCTTACCTGGAAAATCCCATGGACAGAGGAGCCTGACAGGCTGCGGTCCCTGGGGTTGCAAAGAGTTGGACACAACTGAAGTGACTTAGCACACATACAGGCGTATATATATATTTTTCAGCTCTGTTATTTTTATTGGCAATATAGAGAGCTTGCTGCTGCTGCTAAGTCGCTTCAGTCGTGTCCAACTCTGTGCGACCCCATAGACGGCAGCCCACCAGACTTCCCCGCCCCTGGGATTCTCCAGGCAGGAACACTGGAGTGGGTTGCCATTTCCTTCTCCAGTGCATGAAAGTGAAAAGTGAAAGTGAAGTCGCTCAGTCATGTCCCACTCTTAGCGACCCCATGGACTGCAGCCCACCAGGCTCCTCTGTCCATGGATTTTCCAGGCAAGAGTACTAGAGTGGGGTGTCATTGCCTTCTCCATAGAGAGCTTAGTTCTTCCCAAGTAACATTTTATAAGATGAAATTAAAATAGCTTTGTCTGGAAGGCTTCCTTTTCCACTTTGCATTTCAGTTATGTGTTGGCTCCCTGTGAGGGGGAGCCAAACGCTGGTCTCCTCCCTGGAATCCTTTCATGCTTGGGTCCAGGAAGGTGAGAGTCCAGAAAAGCCCTGTGGATGTAGGTTTGAAATTAGTGTAGGGATTCAAGTTCTTCATAAGTCAGTCTTCTGATACCCAGGGAAACTAAGTAACAGTCTTTGGATTGTGAAGACACAGAGGCATGTCTGAACTGTCAGGATTCCGAATCAGGTGCGCGTATTTGGGCCTTTAAGTAGTTGAAGCAGTTTAACGACTTCTGCAGATGGGAGATGACTTGTGCCTGTTCCTGTGTGCATTAACTCCCATTAGCACACAGTGGGGCAGGTGGTGGCTGTTATGATTAACCCTGCTTTGCTCTTGACAGTCTGTTTTCTAATCGATTTTGCTCCTCCCTGAGCAGCTTGGTGTGACCCATCTGTCACATCTTGTGTGTGACCCAATGACCCAATTCAAAGTGACTTATTGCTTCTTTTCTCCCCTTGTTCATCTGTAGAATGGATTTTGGCCTGTTTTGGCAAACGTTTTTTTGGCCACTGTTTTTCTCTTTGGAACTAATTTTGCTAATCTCTGCCTGCAAAATCTTGCTCATATTTCAAAGTTTGGCCCAAATGTCACCTTCCTGGTGAAATTTCCCAGAGTCTCCACTTTTGCAATTTTTCTTTCCCAGACCTACTTCTACTTTAGCACAACTCTCCGCCTATCAGAGTTGCAGACTTATTTTCTTTTAGGGAATGTAAGCCGTCTGAGGTCATGGCCTATGTGTGGGTGGGGTTGAAGATGTGGATTTGGAAGTCATCCAAGGAGAGGGGAGATAAAATTGTAGGTGGGGTATGCAGAGATACGAGGCAAATGTTGTTTATGATTCTGTTTCAGGAATGGAAGCAGAAAAATGTTCCAAAGCATGAGAATGTAAACGGGGACTGAGAGGAACATGAAAAAACCCAGGATAAGGCTTTTGTAAAAATTGAGAAAGAAAAGAATTTAAAGGAAGGGGTGTTCCAAAGTGGTTAACCCTTATAAAGAAATCAGAAGATGAGGTCTAAAAATAGATTTAGAAAATTAGAACATCAGTGGAAATAGAAGGATTAAGGCAGCTTGTATTTATTATGATTTTTAATCGTGGAATTTAATCTCAAGTACCAGAAAGCCAAGAAAGGCTTCTAAGGGAAGGAATCATTGGCAGGTGGTAAGTCTCAAGTCTTTTTAGCAGTGGGAAGCCAATAGAAAGAAGAGGAGGAGGAGATGATGAAGGCAGGATTCACGGAGTGAGCCTGGAGAAGGCAGAAGGATGGTTCAGAGGAAACCACTGCTTACCCTGCAGAGCTCACCTTCCAACAAATCTGCCGATTCCCATGAAGTGGACTATCTTGCCATGAGCTGGCTTCCTCCGTTTCACGGGGCATTTTATTTGTGCACGTACTATTGCCATTTAGTGGGGACTCAGGGGCTTCCCTGGTGGCTCAGACAATAAAGAATCCGCCTGCAACGTGGGAGAGCTGGGTTCAATCCCTGGGTTGGGAAGATCCCTGGAGAAGGGAATGACTACCCACTCCAGTATTCTTGTCTGGAGAATTCCATGAACAGAGGAGCCTGGGCTGTAGTCCACAGGGTTGTAAAAAGTCAGCCATGGCCAAGCAACTAATGCTAACTAACAAATAACTTAAGGTGCCAAACCGTAGTGGAAAGCTGCTATGGAGAGAGAAGTAAAGCTAGCGGGGTAGATTGGATCGAATGTACTCAAGGCCCAAGGACCATTCTGGGGCCTGAATCTTTCATAATGGAAGTAATGAACAAGTACTACTTTTTATTAGTAGGGATTTTTTTTTTTTTAAGTTAGAAAATCTTTATAGAGTTCTCCATCTTTTATTGCAGATAGACCAACTTCAAATGAGGATATATGTGGCTAAGACCTTTCTAGAACAGGGGCACTCACAGGCCTCCCAGAAATCTGAAGGCATGGCTTAAACCTG
>SJYH01003908.1:37966-55256 GCA_006408735.1 Sylvicapra grimmia | reverse complement strand
CATTTTGGATTCGCCATTTATTTTATACATTTTGCTACATTTTCCCTTGTATGCCTTACTTAATTAGAATTGATCAATTTAAAGAAAAATACATTTCCTCTTTACTGAACTAGCTGATATTTAATCCTTTTATATTTTTGTATGATTATAATTAAATTTTTAGCATTCATACAGCCAAAATCTATAACTAAGAAATATATTTACCATTCCCTAACCAGGCCAAGTTTTTATAGTACTTTGACTTTATTTATCTACCTTCTATATTTTATGTAATTATAACAAATATGTTAATTTCAGCATTTTTTGCCTTATACAGGTATTATAACAATCATAATTTTAATGGTCTTTATTTGTCCGGCACCCGCGTCTGTAAATTTCTTGGCTTGTTATTCCGTCCTGTGTCTCAGGTTTTCTCTATGTGGTCAGTTTCCTTTACAGAAGATCTGTGGTGGTAAACTTAATTTTATTCACACAAAAGTGTCTTCAGCCCGCACCCAATTGTGCAGGCCTAGCTGGGTGCCAGCTTGAGAGCGGTTTCTGGTCATTGAGAAGATACCTCACTGTCTTTTGGCTCTTGTTCGTGACAAGTCTATTGATAGCCTAAATGTTCAGGTAGTCTCTTTTCTCCACAGATGCTTTGCGGCTTTTCTGTTCTTTGTCTTTGGTCTTTGATTGTTTTATTACAGTAAGTCTAGTTGTAGATTTATTTGTGCTTCCATAATCTGGATTTATGCTGCTGCTGCTGCTAAGTCACTTCAGTCATGCCCAGCTCTGTGCGACCCCATAGACGGCAGTCCACCAGGCTCCCCCGTCCCTGGGATTCTCCAGGCAAGAACACTGGAGTGGGTTGCCATTTCCTTCACCAATCCATGAAAGTGAAAAGGGAAAGTGAAGTCGCTCGGTCGTGTCTGACTCTTCGCGACCCCATGGACTGCAGCCCACCAGGCTCCTCCGTCTGTGGGATTTTCCAGGCAAGAGTACTGGAGTGGGGTGCCACTGTAACTTTCACTAATTCTGGAAATTTCTCAACATTTAGTTCTTCCAATATTCTTTTTCTTAATTATCTATTTCTTTCTCTTTTCTCTCTTTGTCTCTCTGTTTTCAAGTTATATTTATCATAGATAGTCTCTTTTGATAATCTATGTCTCTTAACTTTCATATTTTCTACCTCTGATTTTATCATGTCATTTTGGGTAATTTCCTTTATCTTTCTAATAGAATACTAATTCTCTTCTTATCTCTTTAAAATCTGCTTTTTAGCTTGTCCTTTTTAAGGAGTTAATTTTTTTTCTAGAAATTATATTTGATTCTTTATAAATCTTGCTAGAAATTTATATGGTACTTTGTTCCATTTTAGTTTTTTTTTTTTTTTTAATTATTCTGATGTCTTAATCACGTTTATTTTACATTCTGAAGCAGATAATTACGGGATGAGCTTTACTTGCCCTTTCTTTACTGGTTTCCACTCACGGTGGTTTTCTTCTTGCTTGATGAGTCACGTGCTCACATGTGGGGCTTCTTCGCAGCATGGTTTAGGAGCGTGCGCCTCCAGAGGGGTGCTCTTCGTTGCTACCCGATTGGAACCCTTTTACGTTAATTTCTTTGGGGGCGCTCTGGGCTTGTCAGTGGTTACAAGTTCTTATGGCGCTGGGTAAACAGTGTCTTTCCTTATTACCATTTTACGCGCTTGTTTTAACATCTGTTGACGACTCTTGCCTGAGTCAGTGACTGCTGTGATGCTGCTGAAATGGTGATTTTTGTGGCTTCAGTTTAGTCTGCATTTGTTAGGTGGCCTTCTACAGCAGGGCAGAGCTTTCCCTTCCGTGTTTATTTGTTTATGTGACTTTTATGAATTTCTATTGCATGTGATGAATTGTAACCCTTTACTATCGTGTTTTGATGCTCAGATTATTCCAGAACTGCCCGGTGGGAGCTCCTTCAATCTCCTATGCCCTTTTTCTCTTTCGGCCACACTGCACAGGATGTGGGGTCTTCATTCCCTGAGTCGGGACTGAACCCGTACCCCATGCCAGGAGCTTGGAGTCTTAACCACTGCACCTTCCAGGAAGTCCCTCCCCTGCCCTTTTAATATCAGCCCTTACTCTCTAAGCTTTTCCTACTTTCTGGCACAAACTTTGCATTCCAGACTCCTCTTACAGTTTTTCTGCCCTGCTCTGAAATCAACTTCTTTAAGGAGTTCTGGCTTCCTTTTATGGAGAATGGTATTTAGATACGAAAATGTGGGCACTGGATGTGTTTATGCCTCTGGGTTGTCTTTGCTTCTAGGCCCTGTTTGCTGAGAGCACACACACACACACACACACACACACACACACCATTGTCTATCTATCATCGCTTATTGTATCTTGTATCTATCTTATATCCACACCACAGGGCTCATTCGAGCATTTCTCTTCCCTTATTTAAAACTCCCCTTTCAAGAGTGTTGGATAACATGACTCCTAAAATCTTAAATGCATCTACTCATATGCTTAATTATAAAAACAGTTTCAGAATTGCTAATCTATGCACACAGCAAAAAATTCTATTAACTAGAATTCAATATTTGCCTTTAGTGTGGGGTGTATAATGCCTATGTTCAAAGGGTCTTGTCTTAGTTCTTTTTATCCCTCTTCGCTGTGGTTTTGTGATTCATTTTTAATACAGTTAGGGTAATTTGTGAGTACATAAAACATCAATGTGGTTCCAAAAGTTTAAAAATGTACAAAAGCATAAGACTCTAAAGAGGCATGACTTCCCCTGTTTCTTTCACCAGCTTTAACTAACCAAATAACCAGCCCCTTTAAATAACCTTTAAATAACCAAATAACCAGCCCCTTTAAATAACCAAACTCATTAATTTCTGAGTTATCTTCCTTGCATTTTTTTGAAAAAAAAAAAAAAAAAANGGACGCGACTGAGAGATTGAACTGAACTGAGATAGTCCTAACGGAGAAGGCAATGGCAAGCCACTCCAGTACTCTTGCCTGGAAAATCCCATGGATGGAGGAGCCTGGTGGGCTGCAGTCCATGGGGTCGCTGGAAGTCGGATGCGGCTGAGCGACTTCACTTTCACTTTTTGCTTTCACACAATGGAGAAGGAGATGGCAACCCACTCCAGTGTTCTTGCCTGGAGAATCCCAGGGACGGGGGAGCCTGTTGGGCTCCTGTCTATGGGGTCGCACAGAGTCGGACACGACTGAGGCGACTTAGCAGCAGCAGCAGCAGAGATAGTCCTAAAATGTCCTAAGTTCTCCATTCTTTTTCCTGATGCACCTTCCTCTTGCCTTTCTAAAATCTAGGACTGAGTGAAATGAACTGAACACAGGGGAACAAACAGTGCAGCGTGAGAGTAATGTTTGATACGCGTTCTGATCAATCCTCGTGAGCATCTGCAGTTTGCGCCCTGAGGTCCCTGAGCGCGGCCATGGAGCGGCCTTTCCTGAGTGCCCGTGTCAGGAGGAGCTCTCTCCGCTGTCTGCTGCAGTGATGACTCCCTGGGCAACAACGCTTAGGGGCTTTGTAGACAAAGCGGGCTTCCTCTTTCAGTTCCCATGAGGAGTATGCCTGGGCAGTGAGGATTCTGAGGGCACTGGCAATTTGAGAAAGCTGTCTTAAGTAGGTTGTACACAATGGTGAGAACCCAGGCCAGAGTCTGGACTCACAGGAGGTGGTGAGGCTGAGTGTTGCTGGAGCCCCCTGGAGAGTTTAGAAAGGCCTTCCTCTCCCCAGCCTTAATCACACGGAACGCACTCTCATCTGCCGTTCAGCTGTTAAGTCACGTCCGACTCTGCGACCCCGTGGCCTGGATCGCACCAGGCGCCTCTGTCTTCCCCCATCTCCCCAAGTTTACTCACGCCCACCGAGTCGGTAATGCTGTCCAACCGTCTCATCCTCTGTTGTCCCCTTCTCCTCCCACCTTCAATCTTTCCCAGCATCAGGGTCTTTTCAGATGAGTCAGTTCTTCACATCAGGTGGTCAAAGCCCTGGAGTTTCAGCTTCAGCATCAGTCCTTCCAATGGATATCCAGGCCTGATCCCCTGATGGGATGGTCTGGCTGGACCTCCTTGCAGGCCAAGGGACTCGCAAGAGCCTTCTCTAACACCACAGTTCTAAAGCATCAATTCTTCGGCGCTCAGCTTTCTGTATCGTCCAACTTTTACTTCCACACGTGACTACTGGGAAAACCATAGCTTTAACTACAGGGACTTTTGTCAGTGAAGTAATGTCTGTGCTATGACATATATATATAGGAGTCTCATATATGTGGTTCCTACTTCTCCTAACCTCACATTTGGTCTTTTTCCCTATCTGAACATGAATGCTCCTAATTAACATTAAATGAGTTAATAGGAATAATATTTTGAACATAGTGCTAATAGTTATTTTCTATTAATGTCAGAATGTATAGTTTCCATAAATTAATACCATCAAAGGCCCCCTCTTTTGTGTTAGTGATTTAACAGTAAAGGTGTGGAAGAGATTTAGTGGCTACCCTCCAGTGCTGAACATTAGATCAACAGTGGGATTAACTGGTGATCGTGGCCGGCAGGACTCTACCCTCGTGAAGCACAGAGTCTGGCCTGGACTCGGGGTGCCCGTGTACCCCGTGCCTTCTCCTGGGGACCAGCACACACGCAGTTACGGTTGAGCGTAGCCAGAGCATGTGATTACTCTCAACGTGCATTTTCACTTACTGGAATTGCTTACTTTCTATAATGCGTTTATGGTTCTTGGCTTGCAGCTCAGATATCATTTTGAAAGTTTACTAGTTTTTCCAGTGACATCATGGGCCTTAAATCTGCTAAACGCAGCACTTTGAGTTTAGCTCGACCAGGTGGAAGTGGTAGAGGTTTAACGTTGGCGAACCAGGAGTCAGAGCCTAGCTCACGCAGAGGAGGGTGGCTGTGCTTCGCAGGTTAGTGCTGGCTGGAGCTTGGCTTTTAAAGAGGAGGGGGAAGGGGCTGAGTTGGCTCATAAGCTGGACTCCGGGGCTCGGTCGTGGGTTGGGATCCACGCAGGTGAGGGTCTAGCAGGACGCCTGGCCCCTAGAATGCGCTCCGTCATGCTCCCCCTCCTCTCTGTCGTCCTCATTCTCTCCTTCTCCCTCATTCTCCTCCTCTTCCTCCTCATTCTCATGTAATTGTTGCCTAGACAGTTGGCCAGGGCGCCAGAGGCTCTAGGGTGAGCTGGAGACGCTCTGCTCACAAGCGCCAGGAGGAGTTGTGGCAGCCCCCCTGTCTGGCTTGTGCCCCGAGGGGGCGGATGTTCCCTTGAGAATTGATAGCTGTGGGTCTTACATGTAGATGAGGTATTCGCATTACACTCTTCACATGTTCTGGGGTTCAAGAAGTTAATTTTAAACTTGCTCAAAGCTGGCATGAGTAGAGGGCCTGGCAGAAGGAGGCAGAGAGTCACGTTTGAGACGCACATGTCAGTTCCAGTCCTAACAATTACCGCAGATAAAGCGGTGCCCGAGAGAGTTTATATTCCAAACGTTAGAAACGCTGACGTTAAACCATGAGTGTGGGTCAGAAGACAGATGCGGTGGACCCAGAATCCCGTGGTTTTCAGTTATGAAATAATTGCAGAAACGCTGTAAACAGCAGTGTTATTGAAGCCATAGAAACGGTCAAGAGAAAGATGGGAGACCGTGAAGACGGGGGTAAGTGAGATTCGAAAAGGGACCGAACGGAACGTGAAGCCCTCTGAAAAGCGCAGACGGCAAGCTGGCCACTGCCGGGGGCACGCGGGTGAAGCTGAGGCACCGACGACGAGCCTGAAAGGGGCTTGCTCGGCGGCCCAGCGGTTAAGGATCTGCCCTACGAGGCAGGGGACACAGGCTTGACCCGGGTCTGGGACGCTTCCACGTGCCCAGAGCAGCTAAGCCCGAGCGCTGCAACAGCTGAACCGTGCGGACAATCAGAATTTTTTGTAGCACGCGGCAAAAAAGATCCTGCAGGCCGCAACTAAAACCCAATAGAGCTACATAAATAAATAGATACTTTTAAAAGGTAAGGTTTAAGAGACAAAAGTAGGAAGAAGCTGAAATTAAAAGGTTGTTTAAGCCATTTCTAACTGATGGCGATCTGGTTGTGGGTACTTGTCTGTTCTTCGATTCTTTGGCATATTAAATTAAGCCAGTGTCTTCAATAATTGGACTTCCCTGATGGCTCAGCAGTAAACAATCCGCCTTCAATTCAGGAGACCCAAGTTCCACCCTTGGGTGAGGAAGGTCCCCCGGAGGAGGAAATGGCTACCCACTGCTGCCTGGAGAATCCCATGGACAGAGGCACCTAGGGGGCTACAGTCCGTGGGGGCGCAGAGTCGACTTAGCGGCTGACACTTTGACTTCAGACAACCTTCGGCTGGGAAACCCCTCTCGGCTCCAGTGCCCTCATGAGAAAACGATCATGCATAATGAGCATGCAGACTTGGCAAGATTAAATGCTGTCAGCTCTATGATGCACCTGCGACATAGCAGATACTGGACAAAGGTCAGCTTTTGAACCACCTTGTCCATTTATTTTTTTCTAATGTCTTCTTTTCAAAGAGAAAATATTAGCATACAGAATACATCAGAGTGTCTGACATTGTCAATAAGTATTTGTTGAATATTTGGATCTGGCTTGTTTTACAATCAAGGAGAGAGGTTCACAGTCCCTTGGAGAAGATTAAGGAAGACTGTTTTCATGAAAAGAACGTTTCTATCGTCAAAAAGCAGAAAGCAGATCTCTTTTCTTTTTTTTTGCTTTGCTGTGAAGCATTATAATCCATGTTCTTAGGAACTCAAAAAAGCATAAAACAGAATCAGCCATTCAGAGAATAAGCATCGACTGCCTGCCAAGTACATACACCTGTGCCTGAATCGCAAGGGCCCCTGAGGGCGAGGGGCTGCCCTGAGGGCGAGGGGCTGAGGTGCTCCTAGCAACCGCGCGCCTGTTTTCCCCAAGTTCCCTTATGCCCAACCAGCCTTTTTTTCAGATTTATTTTTAATTCAACCACTCTTGACATTTTTAAAGGATTTTTGATACCTTTTCTGTTGTCTTCCAGCAAATTTTATTGTTCTTAACCTGTGAATTGTCCAGTGGTAAAATATATATTTTATATAATATGCTGGGAAGACTCTTGAGAGTCCCTTGGACTGCAAGGAGATCCAAGCAGTCCATCCTAAAGTGAATCAGTCCTGAATATTCATTGGAAGGACTGAAGCCGAAGCTCCAATACTTTGTGCACCTGATGTGAAGAGCTGACTCGGAAAAGACCTTGATGCTGGGAAAGACTGAAGGTGGGAGGAGAAGGAGACAACAGAGGATGAGATGGCTGGATGGCATCATCAACAAACAGTCGGACACGGCTTAGCAACTGAACAGCAACAATGTATTCTGTAGCTCTTCCTTAAAAATACCAGGTTTTCAAATGTCCTCGTTTGTAAAAGAGCTTGTAGTACATCTTGTGATAGCTTGGATGTTTGACAGCTGTGAGCCCTGTTACAGACTTTGGCAGAGGCTCATCCCGTAGCAGGGCTTGGGCTTGTCTGACTGATACCGTCCTTCTTGTCTGAGAATTTTCTATTAAATATCTCACTTCTATACCTGCAGGGCTGATGGTGTCAAACAAAGCAGGTGTTTCAGCCTGAGACACTGTGAAATGTCAGGGTCTGTTTGTTACTGGTGAATTGGAATAACAGGGGTGATGAGTTGTTGCATGTTCTCAGAAAATAACCTTGAACAACTAAAGGAAACAAAGCCAAATCACGTGATATTACATACAGAGCTGAAATTGCATGCGCACGAACACCAGCTCCTGAATAGTTCTGTATTTAAGTAGAAGTGACCAGACAAAATAGCCTCTCTTGGGTCAGCATTAAAATTTGAAAGTCAGGAAATAACCAGCTCAGTCATCATACAAATAAAATTTGAGAACTGATTTTATCTAAAAGTATTTTAGTTCAGTTCAGTTCAAAAGGATCATATATACTTTTGAAGGAAATAAAGCCTCTTTTAGGTATCTTGCGGTAGGCAGAGCTTGGAGAGGTTAGATAGGAAGAAATGGAAGAGGGTGCAGAGGATCAGTCAGTCAGCAGTCTCAGAGACGAGAATAATGCTGGGGAAGGAAGACCCCTCGTACTGGGATGAGGTGAGAAACCAGTACTGGCAGGTTGAGGGAGCTGACATATGGAGAGCCCCGTGAACAGCTCAGGCTTAATTTGGTAGATAGGGAAGGAAAGAAAGTAACTTAAAATTTGGAGTTGGAGGGTAACTTTGAGATCCATGTAGTTCAGCCCGTCGAGAGGACGGGGGAGGCTCTCCAGCCCTGCGGTTGAGGGTTGGCCAGCATCCACCGCCGCGGACAGAGCTCTCCCTGTTTCTGAAGCCGTGATCTGCGAAAGCCTCGGCCGTTAGAAAGTGCCTTCGTGGGCTTCGCTGGTGGCTCCCTGGTAAAGAATCTGCCTGTCAGTGCAGGAGACACGGGCTCGATCCCTGAGCCAGGAAGATCCCACGTGCCTTGGAGGAGCCAAGCCCGTGCCTGGGTCTGTGCCCGGGAGCCGCGAGCTGCAGCTCCTGAACCCGGGCGCCTCCAGCCCTCGCTCGGCGACGAGGAGCCCCGCGATGAGAAGCCCCGCACCGCGGACGGGGACCCGCTCACCGCAACCAGAGAACGGCCGGAGCCCCAGGAAGACCTGGCCACAAACAAAATTTTAAAAAGGGAAAGTTCTTTCATGAGTTGAAATCTGTCTTCTTGTGGAGATTTAGGACACTCCTAGCCCCCCTCTGTATGACAGCCCTTCAGATATTTGAGGACAGCCCCTTCCGGTTTGTGAGCAGAGGAGAAATGTGAGAAATGTGGTATTTGCAGGATTGTCAGTTACTGTTAAGATGCAGAGATCTGAGTGACAGCTGAAATGTCTGCTTGCTGTGGGTCGGGGATGGGGCTTCACACGCCTGCAAATCGTCCTGGCGTGATTCTCCCCGGGTTGCACACAGGACAGGCAAGCATGACCGTGACCTCGAGCTGTCTCTGAAGGCACAGCTTAGCCACCTTCCCCCCCAGCTCGCATCCTTTCTTCTCTCCTTTCTCTCTTCCTTCCCTTCCTTCTCTCCCTCCCTCCGTCCCTCTTTCCCCACCCCTCCTCCCTGTTACTTCGTTCTTCCTTTGTTTCAAATACTTTTCTTCCGTCATAGGAGTTGAGTAGCACAACAGCTGAATCTCTCAGGCTTGGAGTCAGTCCTGGACTGAATTCCAGCTTTTTTATCTGCTCCACATGTGATGAAAGGCAGGTTATTTAACCTTTCTAGCTACTTAACCTTTCTTTTTCCATGCGGTGAAAAGAAACACCTGTCTTGTAGGATTAATATCAGGCTTAAATGGAAAAGACATATAAAAATCACCTGAGGAAAGCAGTCACTCAATGGAAGGGCTTTTTATTATTGGGGAAAAAAAGGAAGCCGTGAAAAGCGTCTGCTGCAGTCAGCCAGTCGATCAATAACTGTATGTGTTAGGGCTCTCCAGAGCAGCCGGGCCAGTGGGATGTGTCTAAACACAGAAAGCGATTCATCATGAGAAATCGGTTCACACGCTTGCAGAGTCTGAGGAGCCCTGAGATCTGCGGTCCGCAAGCTGGAGGCCTGGAGGAATCGGTTCACGCACTTGTGGGGTCTCAGGAGCCCTGAGATCTGCGGTCCGCAAGCTGGAGGCCCCGGAGGAATCGGTTCACGCGCTTGCGGGGTCTCAGGAGCCCTGAGATCTGCGGTCCGCAAGCTGGAGGCCCAGGAGGACTGTTGCTGTCAGTTCCCATCTGAGACCTCGCAGGCTCGAGACCCAGGAAAGGCTCGTGTCAGCTTTGAGCCTGATGCTCCAATCAAGGCAGTCAGAAGAAGTTCCTTTCTGTTCTGTTCAGCTCTTTAATCAATTGCACAAGGACCAACTACCTTTGGGAAGGCAATCCGCTTTGCTCAGTCTGTGGATTCAAGCGTTCATCTCATGCAGAAACACCCTCCCTAACAATCTCCGGATAATATTTGATCCAATGTCTGGGTACCCCATGGACCCATCAAGTTGACACATAAAATTAACCATCACACTCGTGTATTTCTAGGAAATAAGTTCTGCAAAGAGAAATAAAACAGAATAAGGAAAGAGGGCGATGGGGAGTGCTGTTTTAGATAGGGGAGTCATCTGTCACAGGTGCTTTGAAAGGTATGTCTCCAATAAGACTGGGCTAAACGAGCACTTAGCTCACTCTGGTTAATGTCAACTCTGAACGCAGTTGAAATGAACCCTCGTTCCTCTTCCAGTAGATGGACAACTTATAACGTTAATACGACAGGTAACTAGTGACCACTCATGTCGCATTATATGAGGACATCTTGTGCGGTGCTGGTAGCCTGGTATGATGGAAGAGGCGTTGACTAGACCTGGGGTCTAGTCCTGGCTTTTCCACTGTAACCACTGAGCTATCCACGTGTCTCTCTGAACTTCAGTTTCATTTTCTGAAAATTAAACACCCTCATGGCTCCCCACTAGAATGCTGTGAGAATCAGAATATGCCAGTGCACCGAAATCTCTCTCTAAACCACCGAGCTCTTAGCAAATGTCAAATGCTGTTCAGTCGCTCAGTCGTGTCCGGCTCTTCGCAGCCCCGTGGACTGCAGCACGCCAGGCCTCCCTGTCCATCACCAGCTCCCAGAGCTTACTCAAGCTCATGTCCATTGAGTCGGTGATGCCATCCACTCTGTCTTCCCCTTCTCCTCCCACCTTCAATCTTTCCCAGCATCAGGGTCTTTTCCAATGAGTCAGTTCTTCACATCAGGTGGCCAAAGTACTGGAGTTTCAGCTTCAGCATCAGTCCTTCCAGTGAGTATTCTGGACTGATTTCCTTTAGGATGGACTGCTTGTATCTCCTTGCAGTCCAAGGGACTCTCAAGAGTCTTCTCCAACACCACAGTTCAAAAGCATCAATTCTTCGGTGCTCAGCTTTCTTCACCGTCCAACTCTCACATCCATACATGACCACTAGAAAAACCATAGCTTTGACTAGACGGACCTTTGTTGACAAAGTAATACCTCTGCTTTTTAATATGCTATCTAGGTTGGTCATAACTTTCCTTCCAAGGAGTAAGCATCTTTTATGGCTGCAATCATTATCTGATGATTCTGGAGCCCAAAAAAATAAAGTCTGACACTGTTTCCACTGTTTCCCCATCTATTTCCCATGAAGTGATGGGACCGGATGCCATGATCTTCGTTTTCTGAATGTTGAACTTTAAGCCAGCTTTTCACTCTCCTCTTTCACTTTCATCAAGAGGCTCTTTAGTTCTTCTTCACTTTCTGCCATAAGGGTGGTATCATCTGCGTATCTGAGGTTATTGATATTTCTCCCAGCAATCTTGATTCCAGCTTGTGTCCTGCATTTCTTATGATGTACTTTGCATATAAGTTAGATAGCAGGGTGACAATATATGGCCTTGACGTACTCCTTTTCTTATTTGGAACCAGTCTGTTGTTCCATGTCCAGTTCTAACTGTTGCTTCCTGACCTGAATACAGGTTTCTCAGGAGTCAGGTTAAGTGGTCTGGTATTCCCATCTCTTTCAGAATTTTCCACAGTTTATTGTGATCCACACAGTCAAAGGCTTTGGCATAGTCAATAAAAGTAGATGTTTTTCTGGAACTCTCTTGCTTTTTCGATGATCCAGTGCATGTTGGCAATTTGATCTCTGGTTCCTCTGCCTTTACTAAATCCAGCTTGAACATCTGGAAGTTCATGGTTCACGTGTTCCTGAAGCCTGACTTGGAGGATTTTGAGCATTACTTTACTAGCATGTGAGATGAGTGCAGTTGTGTGGTAGGTTGAACATTCTTTGGCCTTGACTTTCATTGGGATTGGAATGAAAACTGACCTTTTCCAGTCCTGTGGCCACTGCTGAGTTTTGCAAATTCACTGGCATATTAAGTGCAGCACTTTCACAACATCATCTTTTAGGATTTGAAATAGCTCTACTGGAATTTCATCACCTCTACTAGCTTTGTTCATAGTAATGCTTCCTAAGGCCCACTTGACTTCACATTCCAATATGCCAGGCTTAGGTGAGTGATCACACCATCATGATTATCTGGGTCATGAAGATCTTTTTTGTGTAGTTCTTCTGTGTATTCTTGCCACCTTTTCTTAATATCTTCTGCTTCTGTTAGGTCCATACCATTTCTGTCCTTTATGGAGCCCATCTTTGCGTTAAATCTTCCCTGTTATCTCTAATTCTGTTGAAGAGATCTCTAGTCTTTCCCATTCTATTGTTTTCCTCCTTTTCTTTGCACTTATCACTGAGGAAGGCTTTCTTATCTCTCCTTGCTATTCTTTGGAACTCTGCATTCAGATGCTTATATCGTTCCTTTTCTCCTTTACTTTTCACTTCTCTTCTTTTTACAGCTCTTTGTAAGGCCTCCTCACACAGCAATTTTGCCTTTTTGCATTTCTTTTTCTTGGAGATGGTCTTGATCCCTGTCTCCTATACAATGTCACGAACCTCCATCCATAGTTCATCAGGCACTCTGTCTATCAGATCTAGTCCCTTAAATCTATTTGTCACTTCCACTTTATAATTGTAAGGGATTTAGGTCATACCTGAATGGTCTAGTGGTTTTTCCTACTTTCTTCAATTAACGTTTGAATTTGGCAATAAGGAGTTCATGATCTGAGCCACAGTCAGCTCCCGGTCTTGATTTTGCTGACCATATAGAGCTTCTCCATCTTTGGCTGCAAAGAATACAATCAATCTGATTTTGGTGTTGACCATCTGGTGATGTCCTTGTGTAGAGTCTTCTCTTGTGTTGTTGGAAGAGGGTGTTTGCTATGACTAGTATCTTCTCTGGGAAAACTCTGTTAAAATGCACTTAACTCTTAAAAAATAAAAATAAAAAAAACTAACTTCAAGTCAGTCTTGGAAGCAACTCTTGGTTTGGAAACTTGAGTTCAACCTTACTGGAGATTTACGTGAAAAATTTCTCTGTGACCACAGTTTTCCTTCAGATGTCTTGGTTAATGAATGGCTTAGCCAGATATTTTGCTAGTGGCATCAAGAAAAATGATTGAGAGGCACTAAATGAATCAGACCAGTCGTGGTGAAAATGATCATGAGATTTTCTGAGCGCATACTACGATAATGTGAATAAAAACAGCCTCTGCTCCCCTTTGTTTTAGCTTTAGCTCTGGCATCGGAAAATATTAATATCAAGGGAGACAAGCAAGCGTGCTGCCATCGCCCTGATCTCTGAGTAAGCACAGTCTGGTTTCCAGTGTGGCGGCTCCTCAGGGCGAGAGGAAAGACCGCACCTAAGTGAGCCACTGTGGTCTGTTCCTCCAGTGCTCTGCTCTATGTATGGATTATGTGGAAAGAGGAATTCTTTTTAACAAGACAGTTCAGCATGGTTTACATTTATTAGTGTACTGTGTGCCAAGACGTCAGCCAGACAAAGGCCGTAAAAATATAAGGCACACATCCCTCACTTCTCAAAGAGTTCAGTGTAGTCAGAGAGATAGAAATGGAGACAGATTATAATAGCCTGGCATTCTGAGTACAAAAACCGTGTGTACTAATGCAGAGGCCGTCAAGAGGAGCAGGTAACGAATCCCATCTGAGGACGGCTGCAAGAGCTCCTTGGAGTGGATGAAGTGGAACCTGGGTTTTGAAGGATGAATAGGAGTTTACCTGTCAGGAAAAAGCTGCTTCTGTTAATTCTCTCCTTTCTGTTTTAAAGAGTTGGTGACTACCCTTCTCCATAAAAACACTGTAACTATTTCTATATGAGCCAAAGCTGGATCTTTAATTTTATGTCATTAGAGCGAAAGGAACACTCTAAAAAGAAATGGTTAAATTTGGTAATTTCATACCATTCTAACTAAAGTCACACTTCCACCGCACCCCCATTCCACTACTCTTTATATCATTCCGCTTATTTCTATAAAGCTCTTTTAAAAATATGAAATTATTTTGTTCTGTTAGTCTGTTTTCTCTCACCAAGAATTTAAACCCCTGGAAGGTAGGAATTTAATTGTATGCCTGGTTGCTCAGAATAGGGTTTGGGATATAGTAAATATTAAATAAATACATTTTAAATAAAAAAAATGTATTTTATATAGGAAATTAGTTAATATGAAATTATATACATAGATTTTGTGTAGACTGATTTAATACTAATTCAAACTCCCTGAATTAACTTGTATTCTCGACATAAAATTTTCTCGTGATGTCAGTAACACAGTAAAATTGGTGTAAAATTATTGTGAAAGGAACACTTTTTATGTGGGCTACTTAAGTGCGCATTGGAAAAGACTCTGATGCTGGGAGGGATTGGGGGCAGAAGGAGAAGGGGACGACCGAGGATGAGATGGCTGGATGGCACCACTGACTTGATGGACGTGAGTTTGAGTGAACTCCAGGTGTTGGTAATGGACAGGGAGGCCTGGCGTGCTGCAGTCCATGGGGTCGCAGTCGGAAACGACTGAGCAACTGAACTGAACTGAGTGCTAAGTGCAGTCATTTGGGAGGGAAGAAAGTTCTGGACGGTGACGCTTGCAAGTGGCACGTGCTAACTGTGGCCGCAGCAGGGGCACGCGGTGTGGGGCCACAGGCTCGTGTTAGAGACTGTTCCCTGCTGTCTAAACTGACGTGGTGGGTGCACTGCTGAAGTCGGGGTGGTGGTGGTTCAGTAGCCAAGTTGTGTCCAACTCTTGTGACTCCACGGACCACAGCCCGCCTGCCTCCCCTGTCCCTGGGATGCTCCAGGCAAGGGTATTGGAGGGGGCTGCCATTTCCTCCTCCAGGGATCTTCCCAACCCAGGGGTTGAACCGGGTCTCCTGTGTTGCAGGCAGATTCTTTACCATTTGAGCCGCTGGGATCCATGTATTACCTGGGTGGGTTCAGATCAAAGCTTTGCCTCTGCCCTGGGTGATACTCTGGGCAAATCACACAGCCCATGTATTTCATACTTTCCAGCTGCAAACGGGACTGATAATAATGACGCATGTCTTATAGAGGTCTTGCGGGGACTGAGCAGGTGAGCATCGAGGGCTCACGATGGATATGACTTCCAGGTACAGAACTGTTAGTTTCTTCCGGCCTCATCAGGCACCTCCGGCAGGTGTTGAACACAATGGGAATTATTTCTTCTGAGTCGAATGGTGGCATTCAAGGTACTGTTTTTATTTGTGATGTAGCCCTTGTCGCTCAGTCGGTAAAGAATCTGCCAGCAATGCAGGAGACCCAGGTTTGATTCCTGGGTCGGGAAGATCCCCTGGAGGAGGGCATGGCAACCCACTCCAGCATTCTTGCCTGAAGAATCCCATGGACAGAGGAGCCTGGCGGGCTACCGTCCACGGGGCCGCAAGAGCCAGACATGATTTAGTGACTAAACCACCAAGCGCCACCACCAGCCTGTATAGTGGGTACTTTCCTTCAGCTGTGATCAGCTGTCTACGTTTTTTGGTACTGTCTGTATTTTCAGAATTGCATTTTAGCTAAAGTTCACATTAAGCCAAGAACTGAATTAAAATACAGTTCATTTCCTCTGCTCCTTTGCTTTAGTTTTAAACACAATATTGACGGCAAGGAGAATTTATTTCCATTTAAAATGATAAATTGGACGAATTTCGGTTTGGGGCCATCGTGAATCACTTGCTGTGGGCATTCGTGTACAGTTGTTTGTGTGTGCGTGAGTTTTCACTGCTCTGGAATAAGTATCCTTGAGTGTAATCGCTGGGTTGTATGGTAATTTCACGTCCGTGTTTCTGTCTTTATTCCTGGCTGCTCTGGGTCGCTCTTGCTTCGCGCGGCTTTCTCTCGCTGCAGGGAGCAGGGGCTCCTCAGGGTCCGCGGGCCTCCCTTTGCGGGGCTCCTCGGGGTCCGCGGGCCTCCCCTTGCGGGGCTCCCGGTGGCCGAGCGCAGGCCCGGGGCACTGGCTTCCGCAGCTCTGGCGCGCGAGCTTAGCCGCCCTCCAGCGTGTGGAATCTCCCCAGACCGGGAGTTGAACCCGTGTCTCCTGTGATGGCAGGCATCCTCTCAACCGCTGGACCACCAGGGAATTTCTATGTATACTTTTAAAAGAAACTGCCAGACTGTTTTCTGAGTGGCTATACCGTTTTATAGTCCCGTGAGCAACGTGTGAGTGGTGCCGTTTCTCTACCCACGTGCCAGCGTTTGTTGTCATCATTGTTTTGTTTTAGCCATGTGGATAGGTGTGTACAGTGAAATCTCACTGTGGTTTTAGTTTGTGTTTACCTGACAGTTAATGACGTTGAACATCTTTTCGTGTGCTTATTTGCCATCTGAACAAGGCACACAAATGGCATCTCGCTGATGAAATATTTGTTCAGATTTTGCCCATTTGCTAATTGGATGGCTTGGTTTTATTTACTAGCGAGTTTTGAGGTTTCTTTATATAGCCTAGACACTAATCCTTTGTTGAATGGGTGGTTTACAGATATCCTAGCCTATAGCTTGTCTATTCATCTTCACATGAGCTTTCACACAGCAAAAGTATTTTATATGGATGAAGTCCAGTTGATCAAATTTTCTTTTTATGTGTTTGTACTTTTGGTATTAATGCTAAGAAACTCTTCTTTGAGCCATACATTCAAACGACTGTCCTAATATTTTACTAAAAGCTTTATGATTTCACTTTTTTACCTCTAAATTGATGATCTGCTTTGAATTAATTTTGGTATAAAGTATAGAGTTTAGGTCAAGTTTTCTTTTTCTTTCTTTTGCATGCATATTAATTGTTCCAACACCATCTGTTGAAGTACTTTCGGTTGGTATAAAATCACTATATGATTTTTAAATCACATTTAGATTTAAAATCATATTGTTCAGCATATTTGTATGGGTCTGTTTTTGGCTTTCCTCTTTTTCCCTTATGTCTGTGTCTCTCTCTCTGAGATACCCACTAGTTAAATATAGTAAGCAGTCTTCATGTCTGGTAAAATGACTCCTTCCACATAATTCTTCCTCAAGATTGTCTTAACTATTCTAGGGTCTGTGCCTTCTTATGTAAATTTTAGAATAAGCTTGTCTATGTCTTTAAAAAAAACCTTTCCTGGAATTTTGGTAGGACTGGCATTAAACCTATCGATCAGTCTGGGGTCTTCCTGCCCGTGAATATGGTAGACCTCTCCATTGACTGACACCTTCTCTGACTTCTATCAATAGTGTAACTTTCACCACACAGGTCTTGCACATGTTGTAAGTATATCCCTAAATATTTCATTATAAATAGTATTAAATTTATTTTT
>SJYH01003908.1:8309-33663 GCA_006408735.1 Sylvicapra grimmia | reverse complement strand
TGCCAAATTCTTGCTGTGATAAAAAACAAGAAAAAAGTTATAAATCTTTGAGAACTATATCCACTTTATTATATAAAGTCTCCTAGTTTCACTTCTAAACAGCCCTTAAAGAAACTCTTTTCTTTGGGAATAAAAGCAAAATGCCAACACTATAGTGTATGCAGAAGTCAAAATATAAGGTCACACAGGAAGCTTGTATGAGGTTTTATAAGCTGGTATCAATATTACCTCAATTTAAAAAATTAAGTACATCTAGACCTTTTATCTACAAACATGATCAGACTTTTAAAAAATGCTGAGGACCTGACTGGGTGCCTACTTCTAGATGTCTGGAAAATGTATACATTCCATCAGCCTCCGGGTATGTTGAAATTCTTTAAATTGCTGTCAGGAACTCACTTTGAAATTTCCCAGGGAGGCAGAGAAAAAAAATGTTGCAAAACTTAGGCACCCCGACCCCCTTAAAAATTATTGGGCCCTTCATCATTCTAGGCTCTCGAATGGTCCACTGGACCTTGAAGTAACCCATCACTTCTGGGTGGGCTTTCTCGTCTTTCTTTTCCAGGGCTGGCTCAGTATAGTGGTGACCCCAGGATAGAATGGCACTTGAATGCCTTCAACACAAAAGACGAGGTGATCGAAGCTGTCCGCAATCTACCATACAAGGGAGGAAATACACTGACAGGTATGTTTCTGGTCAGTCCACACGTTTGGCAGCATGTCTTGCCAGAGAAGAGCTTTATTACTTCATTTTGCCACTGTGTATGTCTTAGCATAGTATTTTTAAAGCAAGCTAGCCTTTAAAGTTTTTAGACGGCTCTTTTCTCTAACTCACATTAGAAGTTACATGCAGAAACCTCATCCCTTCTGCTCTACACGTGTAATGTCCCAGGAAGGGCTTGGTTGACCTGGAAGAGTACCCAGCAGTCCTTGACGCTGGCAGCCTTAGTAGCTGTCTTAACCCTTTTCATTACATTTTCCTTTCTTTTTTTTTTTTTTCCACCCGTTTTCTCCTCCAGTCACCCTGTCAGTGAAATAAAAACAAATTCCTACCTAATTTTTCAAGGAAAATAACTTCTTGGCCCTTACTCTGCAATCAATAGCTATCGTGAAAATATGTGTGGAGCTTTGGCGCACCAGTTTTTTTGATAAACGAGTATAGTCAGCCCTTAGCATCTGCAGCTTTGACCAACCAGGGATCAGAAATGTGTGGGGAAAAAATTCCAGAAAGTTCCTAAAAGCAAACCTTGAATTTGTCACATGCTAGTGACTATTTACATAGCATTTCTATTGTATTAGTTATTATAAGTAATCTAGAGATGGCTCAGAGTGAATGAGAGGATGCACGTGGGTTACATGCAGATACTACGTCATTTTACGTAAGGGACCTGGGCATCTGTGGGTTGGGTGTTGTGGGGGGTCCTAGAACCAACCCTTCTGTGGATAGCAAGGAATTGCTGTAATGTAAGAGCATTTATATTGCAATTATCCATGGCCCAACTCCAAGGGCTTGTCTTGGGGCTCATCTGGTGAAGAATCCACCTGCAGTGCAGGAGACCTGGGTTTGATACCAGGGTTGAGAAGATCCCCTAGAGGAGGGAAAGGCTACTCACTCCAGTATTCTGGCCTGGAGAATTTCATGGACTGTACAGTCCATGGGGTCAGAAAGAGTCAGACACAACTGAGCGACCTCCACTTTCAACCCCAAGGCATTATCACAGGCTTTAACCCTTACATGCTATTTCGTTCCATAGACCCACAATGCAGATGCTCAGTTTAAACAATAGAGATGCTGTCACTGAATTTTAAATAAACCACTGAAATCCTGATCATTACTTTGCCAGTTTGAGGTGTAGTCTAACAAGTTTTTTGCTAATACAGCAGAACCGTATTAAGCACGAATCGCATAACATTATTCAGCATTTCTCATTTTTGAGGGGTGGGGAATGTCATACTCAAAAGTCAGGAGTTCAATTACCACTTTAGATCTCCCCTTCTAACCCCGTAAAGCAGAGACTCTCTGGTTTCTTTAGATCACCATGAACAAAATAGAAAGTGTGGCCATAATATTCGGGACAGTTGCTTCTGGGAGGATGTTCTTGGTTCGTTGTAAATTATGGTTTAGATTTTCTTTTTTTTAATTTTTATGGATTTGTTTTTTTGGCTGTGCCATGTGGCAGGTAGGGTCTTAGTTCCCCAACCAGGGATCAAACTCACAGCCCCTGCGTTGCAAGTCTTAACCATTAGACCGCCAGGGAAGTCCCAAGGTGTAGACTTCTTGCATGCAAACCTGTCGGCCTTCATTGTCGAGGGATCCATTGTTCTTTATAAATACTAGCTTCTGAAATGATGCAGGAGTCAGAATTTTTATTACCTCTGTTTTGGTGGATTTTAGTGTTTCATCAGACTCGTTAAAGAATAGTTCATTGTAAAAATGAAGATAAAAGTTCACATCTAATAAAAACTCTTTTTTCTCATCTTGTGATTACGTTTTGGAGAATTGAAAGCCTTTTTATTTGAAATGGTTGGCTTGTCTTTATTTTTTCTTGTTTTCTCCTAGGTCTTGCTTTGAATTACATCTTTGAAAACAGTTTTAAACCGGAAGCGGGAGCAAGGACTGGAGTGTCCAAAATTGGCATTTTAATCACAGACGGAAAGTCCCAAGATGATATTATCCCACCATCCCGAAACCTTCGTGAATCCGGTGTAGAGCTGTTTGCCATAGGTACGTGTTAATTATGGTCTTGTTTCAACAGTGGACGTGGACACCCAACCGCTTCAGGCTGTACGTGGTGCAGTGCACTGACAGCCAAGCGGCCTGAGCGCTTTCGAGTCTTTTTTTTTTTTTTAATGTATTGGCGTTCAGCTGATTTACAAGGTTGTGTTAGTTTCTTGTGTACAGTAAGGTGAATCAGTTATACATGTTTATCTGCTGTTTTTTAGATTCTTTCCCCATGTAGGTTATTACAGAGTGTTGAGGAGAGTTCCCTGTGTACAGTAGGTCCTTATTAGTTATCTATTATATATATATATGCACATCTATCCACTATTTTTTAGATTCTTTCCCCATGTAGGTCATTGCAGAATGTTGAGTAGAGTTCCCTGTATACAGTAGGTCCCTGTATACAGTAGGTCCTTGTTATCTATTGTATATATATGCACATCTATCCACTATTTTTTAGATTCTTTCCCCATGTAAGTCATTGCAGAGTGTTGAGTAGAGTTCCCTGTATACAGTAGGTCCCTGTATACAGTAGGTCCTTGTTATCTATTGTATATATATGCACATCTATCCACCGTGTTTTAGATTCTTTCCCCATGTAGGTCATTGCAGAGTGTTGAGTGGAGCTCCCTGTATACAGGAGGTCCTTGCTAGTGTATGAATGTATATGCGACCCTCCCGACTTACCCCTTCCCTCTCCACCCCGCTGGCTCTACTCATAACCAGTCCTGTGATCTGAGCCTGACTTCCTCACATTGTAAGTGGGAGTGGTGGAGCTGAAGGATCTTACCGTGTGAGAATCTCTAGGCTGAGACGCCACACGTGAAGTGTTGTCAAAAGCATAAAGTGCAAAGTTTAGGTCCATAATTGTTACCCTTTAATTAGTCAAGACTTTTCTCTTTCGAATGAGTTAATAGCCATCTCTTCTCTGATAGTGTAGAGAGAAAGCAATCAAGGCATTGCGGTCTTGTAGCTAAGAAAGCACAGAGTCATAGATGTGCAGGCTTATTTCCTTGGAAAGAGCCCTCTGTAAGTATAGGTGCGTGGGAAGAATGCACAGGGCACGCGCAGAGTAGCTGCGTAAGGTTTAGCTGATGCAGCTTTGCTCTTGATTAAATCGTTTACAGTGTCTTTGGTGATAGGGAGGCCTCCTATTTAGTAGAGACTGAAAAAAAAAACCAGAAGCAATTCCTTGGGCTCATTTCTAGATTGGCCGCTCCAAGTGTGGCTCGTAGAATGTTCCACTGGAGAGAATTTGCTTATTTGCTGATGGCAGGCATGGTGGTGGGTGACGGAGCTTACAGATGAGCAAGGTGAACCCTTCCGAAACAGATGCCTCCCGAGTCACGGAGGCACTTCCCCGCTCCTCCTCGCTCTGTGCAACAGCGAGAAACTGTTTTGTTTGGAAAGGTGAGAGAGAGAGGGATTTGGGGCTTATTGTCTCTCGAACATTCTTAAATGAATCCAGACTTGGTTTTAACTGAATGCTATGAAAAGTATTATTGACATTAAGCTCATTGCTTCAGCATGCATGGTGCTATTTTGTTATTGTAGACACAGATCCAGCAGTGCATTTTAGAAGCTATTGTAGAAGTCTTTCAGTCAAGGAACATCAGGGAGATTTGGTTTAATTTTTATTTTTAATTTTGCTGTACTTTTGTTCAACAACAGCGATCCCTACGGAAGGCTTAGACTAATAGGGATTAATTTGTGTGTTTACTCTCCGTTCTGTGGTCTCGTTAACGACGAATGGATGAGTTACAGTGAACTTGTTCGGTTGTGATTTGGAAGTTTTCTCTCTTTTTCTCTGGGAATTACCTGGAAATCAGTAGTGTTCATTTTCTTATAACCTCCTAAAGCAAATAGTTCAGAAACAATTGACACTTTGTTACTCAGTCTGTTGAAGCTGTCAGATAAATTAAATGGCACAGGGCCAGGCATCTAAGAAGTAATTACCGTTGCCTCAGGTAATCTCTCTTCCTTGCTTCCCTCTTACCTCTTTTTAACATCCGTAGATAATTGCAGTGACAAGGATTTTTAAAGAAATGTTCCTTCTCCTGGGGAAGAGAAATCTACATTTACACTCATGAAACCCAACCTTGTGTCTTTTTCATTTTTTTAAAGAATCTTTTAAAATTTATTTTATCAATTGACTGTTTTATTTACTTATTTTAAATTCGGTGCAAACCCCGTGGAATATGGCTCCTATTTCCCCGTCCAGGGGTCACACTCACATCCCTGGCGCTGCAAGGCTGCAGGACTGCTGGGGAAGTCTCCCCCTTTTTCTCATTTCAGCCGTGATGTATGTCGTCTTCTGAGGTACATGGGGTCATTAAGGGCATATGACTTTGGATCTAGATTGCCTGAGTGGAGGAACCCTTGCTGTAGATTTACTGGCTGTGTTTCCTTGAGCAAGTGAATTAACCTCTCATCAGCTTACTTATCTGTAAAATGGGAGAAACAGTGCCGCCCAACTCACAGGACCCACTGTGAGGATTAAATGTGTTACTGTGCGGAAAGCACTGGCCTGCTTGGGGCGTGGGAACGTCCACAGCTGTGATAGACCGAAAATTCCATGAAGGACAAGGATTTGCTGTCTCAGTTTCAGTAAGCTAATGTTGATAGAAATTTAAGCCCGAGGTTCTGATAGTGTGGAGGACTGGTTTAATTCCTGTTGCTTCTGCAACATTTATGAAAGACAGAGCCAGTTTCATCAATACATCCTCCAAAACCCGGGTCTCCTGCATTGCAGGCAGATTCTTTACTGTCTGAGCTACCACGGAAGCCCCAGATGGGCTGAGGAAAGTTAAGATTTAGTAATCTGGGGACTTCCCTGGGGCGCAGTGGATAAGAATCCAGCTGCCAGTGCAGGGGACGTGGGTTTGATCCCCGGTCAGGGAAGATTCCGCATGCCCCAGAGCAGAGCCCTGAGCTGCAAATACTGGCGCTCATCTGCCTAGGTCTGGGCACCAAGTGGAGCCCCACCCAGGGAAGCCCGTGGGCCAGATCGGGAGTGGGTTCCTCTGTCCACAACCAGAGAAGCCCGTGTACCAGCTTGAGCGTGGGCTCCGCGCTGCACGCCAGAGAAAGCCCGCGTGCCGCAACGGAGACCCAGTGCCAAAAATAACTGACTAAATAAGTAAAGCGGTGTGTCCGTGTCCAAATAAAGAAAACACGATTTAATCATTTGATCATTTGAAAGGGACTTTTAAGTAACGGTCTGCCAGGAGACGTGCCTCTTGCGAGAAACGGTGCTTTGGTCGGGCTGCGGAAAGGCGGTCGCAGCGTAGAGTACCGAGGACCAGGAGGACATCGGCCGCGCCTCCCGTGGGGCTTGACCGTGGGGACCCTCCCTGTCGTCCCCACCGCAGGGGTGAAAAACGCGGACGAGAAGGAGCTGCAGGAGGTCGCCTCCGAGCCAGACAGCACGCATGTCTACAACGTGGCCGAGTTCGACCTGATGCACACGGTGGTGGAGAGCCTCACGAGGACCGTGTGCTCCCGGGTGGAGGAGCAGGACCGCGAGATCAAAGGTGCGTGGGCCCCTGCCCCGGGGCGTCCCGCGGGGGCCAGCCTGACTTTCCCAGCAGTGCTGTGGGCTTCCGCGCTCCAGGTCACCAGAGTGGAAAGGGGATGTGTGGGGGGTGCGGGCGGTTACTGTAAATCACTGGATAGTTGTTTCCACGCTGCTGTGTGCAGACCACCATGCTTCTTTGTTTTTATTTAAATGTTGGATTTGAGATAATTAAACGTCCACATGAAGTTGTAAGAAATAATGTATAGTTTGTGATACCTTACTGTTTCTCTCAGTGGTGACACAGAGCCGCAGTATTATGTCACAGGCAGGAAATTCACAGTGGTCGAGTCAAGATACAGGATGTCCCTGTGGCAGGATCATTTCTGCTGTCCTTCTCCAGCTATATTCCCTCCCTGCCCAGCCTCTTCCTAACCCCTGGCCAGCACGAATCTGTTCTCCCTCTCTAAACGCTTGTCATTTTGGAAATGTTAAATAGATGGAATCATAGTATGTAGCCTTTTGGAATGGGTGCTTTTCTCTCGGGGAGATTCCTGGAGGCTCACCCAAGCTGTTGCGCATCCACGGCTCTCGCTTGTATTGCTGCATCACGTTTCACGTTATGGATGCACCACAGTCTGCTTCACCATTCACACATCGAAAGACACCTGAATTCTTTCCATTTTTGGCTGTTACCAAAAAAAAAAAAAAGCTGCTATGAACATTCGTGTGTAGGTTCTTGTATGAACATAAGTTTTCAGTTTTCTGGGATGATGCTCAGGAGTGCAGCTGCTTCGTCGCATTACGAGTTTAGCGCAGTCTAGCCTCGGAGCCTGCCAGCCTCTCCACTGCGGCTGCAGCGTTCAGCATTCCCGCGCGCACCGCGGAGGTGATCCTGTCTCTGTGCTTGTCACTAGCGTTTGCTGTTACGGTTCTTTATTTTGGGCATTCTGACAGGCGCACAGTGCAATCTCATTGTGGTTTTAATGCTCATTTTCCTGATGGCTAAGGAAGTTGAACATCTTTCCTATGCTTTTTTTCCCCCCTATTTTTAAAGACTCAAATATTTTTAAAATTTCTTTACCACTTTGCGTTGGTTTCTGCCATACAGCAGCGCAAGTCAGCCTCCACTGTGCTCACGTCTCCACCCTGACCTCCCTCAGTTCCCCGCCCTCCAGATTGTCCCGGGGCCCAGACGGGCTCCTGTGCAGCGGCCCCTCACCTGCCGGGCCTCCCCCCGGGTGCGCGCTGGGGCTGCCCATGCGGCCCCTCACCTGCCGGGCCTCCCCCCGGGTGCGCGCTGGGGCTGCCCATGCGGCCCCTCACCTGCTGGGCCTCCCCCTGGGTGCGCGCTGGGGCTGCCCATGCGGCTCCTCACCTGCCGGGCCTCCCCCCGGGTGTGCGCTGGGGCTCCGGGGCAGCAGTTCCTCCTCACCTGCCGGGTCTCCGCCCGGGTGCGCGCCGCGGCCACTGCTCTCTCCAGCCGCCCCAGCCTCTCCCTTGCCCACTGTGGCCACAAGCCCTTTCTCTACCTGTGTCTCTCCATTCCGTCCCCGCAAATAGGGTCATCAGTATTTTTCTAGATGCTGTGTGCATGTGTTAACGCACATGTCATGTGCTATTTTGCCTCTGTATATCCTGAGATGCCTGTTCATATCTTTTGCCCACTTTCTAATTGGACTCATTTTGCGCTGTGGTTTTTTGTGTTAGCTTTTAACTTTGGAGATTTGAGAATGCTTTATCTTCTAGATAATGATCTGTTGGTAGACACGTGTAGATATGTGGTTTGATAACACATATCTACACGTGTGTTAGTCGCTCATTCGTGTCTATTTGCGGCCCCGTGGCCTGTAGCCCCCCAGGCTCCCTGTCTCTGGGGTTCTCCAGGCAGGAATGCTGGAGGGCAGCTGGGCCCTTCTCCAGGGGACGTTCCTGACTCATGGATCGAACCCAGGTCTCCTGCCTAGCAGGCAAATTCTTTACTGTCTAAGCCACCAGGGAAGCTGATAGTCCATTCTTAGACAGGTGGTTTGTTAATATTTTCTGCCAATTTGTAGCTTACCTTTTCATCTTTTTAACAAGGTCATTTGCAAAACAAAAGTTTTTAATTTTGATGAGGTCCAGTTTATCAATTTTTCATTTTAGGATTAGTGCTTTTGGTGTCAAGTCTAAGAACTCTTTACCTGACCTTAAATCCCCAAAAGTTTTCTTTTTAGTATTTTTTCAGAAAGTTTTATATTTCACATTTAAAGTTAGTTCTTTGTAAAGGATTTGAAGTTTAGTTTAAGGTTCTAACACTGCTTGCTAAAAAGGCTGCGGCTCTGCCGTTGAGTTGCCCGCGGCTTTGTCAAGTAGCAGTTGGGCAGATGTGCCCGTGTCTAAATCTGGGTTCTTTGGTTCCATTTACTTATGTGTCTAACCCTGTTCCAGTATCAGACAGTCTTGATTTACTGTAGCTACATAATGAGTCTTGAGATTGAATAGACTGACTTCTCTCATTTGATTATCCTTTTACAAAATTGTTTTTGCTACTATGCTTCCTTATATTCCATATAAATATTCAGTTCAGTTCAGTTCAGTCGCTCAGTCGTGTCCGACTCTTTGCGACCCCATGAATCGCAGCACGCCAGGCCTCTCTGTTCATTACCATCTCTCGGAGTTCACTCAGACTCACATCCATCGAGTCAGTGATGCCATCCAGCCATCTCATCCTCGGTCGTCCCCTTCTCCTCCTGCCCCCAATCCCTCCCAGCATCAGAGTCTTTTCCAATGAGTCAACTCTTCGCATGAGGTGGCCAAAGTACTGGAGTTTCAGCTTTAGCATCATTCCTTCCAAAGAAATCCCAGGGCTGATCTCCTTCAAAATGGACTGGTTGGATCTCCTTGCAGTCCAAGGGACTCTCAAGAGTCTTCTCCAACACCACAGTTCAAAAGCATCAATTCTTCGGCGATCAGCCTTCTTCACAGTCCAACTCTCACATCCATACATGACCACAGGAAAAACCATAGCCTTGACTAAACGGATATATAATATACTATATAATTTATATAATAATCTAATATGAATATCAGAATAATTTTTATTCTACAAAATATCTTGTTGGGACTTTGATGGAAATTGCATTAAATCAATTCTCAGTTCTCGAATACCGACGTGGGAAGAACTGACATCTTTAATCTGTTGGTTTGTTTAGTCCACAAACATGTCAAATCCTTTCACTTGTTTGGATAGCCTTTGAGTTCCATCAGCATTTTGTAGTTTTCAGGATATAATTTCTGTACAGACTCTGTTCCGCTCACTTTTAGTATTTGACTTTATTTTGAGGAATCTTAGCTGTGTTTGTAATGGTGGTGGTGCTCCCGTTTGTTTCGCTGGCGTGGGCAGATCCGTCCCTGTTTCTGTGTGCTCGTATCCGACGACCTTGCTAGGTCTCTTCTGACGCCAGCCTGGAGCGAAAGGGGAGCGCGCCTGGGGCTGGAAGTGCAGCTCTTCTCGTGGTCTCCGTGGGTAAGCGCACGTGGGGTGAGGTGGGGGTCTGTCGCCGTCTGTGAGGGGCAGTTATCTCCGCCCTCCTTGGTCTCCCCCAGCACCCCGGCTGTGTGGTGGGATCAGGGTAAACGCAGGCCCTGCTAAAGTCAGGAAGGGAGGGGTCTTGGCTTCCACTTGACCTGGGCTGGCCCGGGTGGGACGGGGCCACAGTGGGTTTTTCCTATGGTGTTTTTCTAGACTGGAGCTGTTGTTGCCTAGAGCTTTCCGTCTTGGCGGGCTGCTCCTCTCCCGGTCCTTTGCCGAGAGAGAGCAGGCTTCGCTGGATCGTTTCTGTCTGTATTTGTTTGTGTTTCTAGGTGGCTGGATTCCTTAGCTCTGTGTTTGAGATACACGAGGCGAAAGGAACCTCGGGAAACTCACCACTGTGCCAGCCGGTGGGTCCCACGGTCCCCTGCCCGTCCAGCCTCCACTCCTCAGGAGCTTAGGCTTGACTTACAGTTCCAGAACCGTGGGCTGCACTCAGCGGGGACTGTAGGAAGGAGCCGTGCACCCTGGCTCCTGGGAGCCCGGCCATCTCAGGTCTTGGCCCTTGCTCGAGTGATATCCGCGGGCTGCCGGTTGCAGCTGGCTCCAGGGCTGCAGTCTGAGCAGGAGACATCCAGGCCCTGCTCTGAGAGTCTGGCCCTCCTCCCGCCTGTGCCGTGTCCGGGGCGGGGTGACCCAGTCGGCCTGCACGTCTGTCTCTTTTTCATCATCCCTCTCGCCCTGGACCGGGGCTCTTCAGACTAGGCTGAGCAGCCAAGTGCTGGTTCCCTGGACAGGTCTCTCTGAGCCTCTTAATGGCACCATTCTTTTCGTTGCTTTTTCGTCGCTCAGTCGTGTCCGACTCTTTTGCGACCCCATGGACTGTGGCCTGCGAGGCTCCTCTGTCCGTGGGAGTCCCCAGACAAGAATACGGGGTGAGTTGCTCTTTTCTTCTCCAGCCGATCTTCCTGACCCAGGGATCGGACCTGCATCTCCTGCATTGGCAGAAGGATTCTTTACCACTGAGCAACCAGGGAAGCCCGGGACTACTTTAGAGCCCAGACTCTCCCACAAAAACTCTACATGTGGCTGCTTAAAGGCATGCTTAGTGAAGTGCTTCATCATAGTTATTGTTTAATAACTGTGTTTTCCCCATTATTATGACTGCTAAAGTCCCTTTAACTAAGTGCCCCTAGCGGATAAGAAATCCTAAATTTCAAGGACTTTGAACTTTACAGGCCCCTAATCTGTTTCAGACCCACTGTTATAACATGTATTTAACACACAAGGTGCTTACATAACATTTAGCTCAGAGTGGACACTCAGTATACGTCAGCTGCTTTTTCTTCTCTTTTTACTTTAGAATGTTGGCCATTTGTTGAATTAAAGTCTTCAATAGAGAGAACATATCCTCTGCTGCTCAAAAATGCAAGCTCTTGTGTCAAGAAGCTCACACATAAATCTCAGCTCTGACTTGGTTTTCTCACCTGAAAAATGGGAACAATAATAGCATTTACTGAGAACTAAATGAGGGAAGACTTCTGAAGATATCAGAAGTGTATCTTTAGATACACAACTCAATGTTGTGTTTTTGTTGTTGTTATTCTTGGTTTTTACTATTCGACAGCAGTGTCTTTAAGAAAGTTCCTTAGAGTCAAGGACTAAGTCTTATTTAAGTTACTTAGAACCTGGCATAGTGATTGATGCCTACTAGGCGCTTAAATGTTTCAATGAAGAAAGCTAGTCCCGGCAGGCCTTGTTTTACGGTGCTTCTCCTTGTTGCACTTTGCAGGTATGTATTAAAAAATACATCCAAAAATTTTCAAGAAATTGAGTTTGTGGCAACCTTCTGTTGTGCAAGTCTGTTGGTGCCATTTCCCCCAAAACGTTATTTTTAATTAAGTTATATGTATTGTTTTCTAGACATAATGCTAGCTTCCCAGGGGGCACTAGTGGTGAAGAGCCAGCCTGCCAGTGCAGGAGAGGTGAGAGTCACAGGTTGGATCCCTGGGTGGGGAAGATCCCCTGGAGGAGGGCGTGGCCGCCCACTCCAGTAATTCTTGCCTGGAGACTCCCATGGACCGAGGAGCCTGGTGGGCTGCAGTCCATGGGGTCGCAACGAGTCCGACACAACTGAGGGGCTTAGCTCGCATGCACACGTCCTTCCAGGTGGTGGCTTATTTCTTTAAAATAAGCCTTGTGTTTCGCAACTGTTTTAGATTTACAGAGAAGCTGCAAAGACGGCGCAGCATTCTCATCCGGTCTCCCTTCATGTTAGCATCTGCGTTACCATGGCTAATTATAACGTGCAGTCATTTTTATTGATTGATTTTTGGCTGTGCTGGGTCTCCGCTGCCGCATGGGGTTTTCTCCAGTTGCGGCAAGTGAGGGTTACTCCTTGTTGCTCCGCGTGCTTCTCATTCTCGCGGCTTTTCTTGTTGCAGAGCACAGGCTCGGTCGCTGTGACCCTCGGCTCAGCAGTTGCAGTGCACGGGCTCCACTGTTCTGCCGCACCTGAGATCTTCCCACATTGGGGCTTGAACCCACGTCCCCTGCATTGGCAGGAAGCCCTCTCCGGTAATTTTTAAAGTGATTCTTTTCTCTTTCCCTGTGGAGTGTTGTCATGCAGTCACGAGGCATCTTGGGAGCACCGGCCTTGGTTGCCTTGATTCCTCTGGATCTGAATTTTCAGGGCACCGGGTAGCATAATAGGGTGGGTTGGCAGGAGTTTCCTGGGAGGGTTAAATGGGGCCATCCCGGTGAAAATCGCCAAGATGGAGCCTGGCATGCTTGTTGAGTATGAGCCTTGTACTCTGCCTTGAAGCAGCAGTTTGCATCATCCTCCTGCACAGCTGAGCCACACCCTAACGTGTGCTTATTTAATATACTCTGAGTATTTGTCTTCTTCCTGCTGCCTTCCCTCGTCCTTTCCCCATAAATCCTGTTTGACAAATTCAGGCCAAGGGCAGTTGTTCTCAACAGAGATGGNTCCAGTAATTCTTGCCTGGAGACTCCCATGGACCGAGGAGCCTGGCGGGCTCCAGTCCATCAGATTGCAAAGAGTTGGACACGATGGAAGCAACTTAGCATGCATGCATACGAAGGGTAACCCTAAGTTTTTTATGTATTGGGAAATAAAAAAATTGTGTGACTTGCTTCCTTGCAGTGGCCTGGAACTGAACCCACAGCATCTCTGAGGTATGCCTCCAATGAATTAAAGCCTAAAGCCTGAAGTGAACTCGCTCAGTCGTGTCCGACTCTTTGCGACCCCATGGACTGTAGCCCGCCAGGCTCTGCCGTCCAGGGGATTTCTCAGGCAAAAATACTGGAGTGGGTTGCCGTTTCCTTCTCCAGGGGATCTTCCCGACCCAGGGATTGAACCCGGGTTTCCTGCTTTGCAGGCAGACTCTACCAGCTGAGCCCCCAGTACTGAATTAATTTACTAGAGATTAAAATCTTGGAAGCAGCATAAACAATCATTTCTGACTAGTGGAGTTTCTTAGGTTCATAGAATTTAACTTTGGTTAAAAGGTCCATTTTCTGTGGTTTCTGATTCAGCCTCAGCCCTTGCCACCGTTGGGCCGCCTACAGAACTGATGACTTCTGAAGTCACTGCCAGGAGCTTCATGGTTAACTGGACTCACGCCCCCGGGAAAGTGGAAAAGTACAGAGTCGTGTATTACCCTACCAGGGGCGGCAAACCAGAGGAGGTAAGGAGGAGACGGCGTTTTCGCCATGTATTCTCTGGCTCCCGGGTTTTGTACAGTAGTCATGATAAGGCAGAAGTGGCTATGTAAGATTATTCTGTCACAAGCATTTACAGTTGTTGGACTGGATACATTTCCACGTGTCCAGGTTGTTCTTCTGTCTTGAGCTTCTGATAGTTACATCTCCTCTTATTTCCATCAAAGAACCTGCAGAACTGGTCATGTATCCATTTCTAACACAACTTACTCTGACTTAATTTTTTTAGTGATTTANCGATGGATGTGAGTCTAAGTGAACTCCGAGAGATGGTAATGAACAGAGAGGCCTGGCGTGCTGCGATTCATGGGGTCGCAAAGAGTCGGACACGACTGAGCGACTGAACTGAACTGAAGAAACGGAAGCGTTCTGAGGCAAAGGGGCTCAGCCGTTAATTGTCTGGCTAGAGCCCCCTTTGCTGCTGATGTCCTCTTTCTGCTTCGGGAGTGGCCTGAGCTTTCTGCCTTAAGGAAGTCTGTGTGCTCCACATAATGCAGTCATGCAGCCCTTCAAGGTTTGGGATTTCCTGGATGTTTGTGGAGATCAGTGTAAATGAGAAGCATCATGAAGCGTCTGTGACGGGCCCTTCTCACGAATTGCCGTCACAGGAGACGCCATCTGTTGCCAGATGACTGAGTGGTTCCCGTCTCCTAATCTGTGATACACAAATCCACAGGAACTATGATAAGGTGTGATGAAATCTCCCTGTCTCTTTTTTTGATGTTCTAACCTTGTTCTAACCTCTGATTGGCCTCAGCGTGTTTCAGCTTTTTTCTGTATTATGGCAGGATTTATGACCTTTAAAGTGTTAGATTCTAGAGGTTATGCCATCCAGACTAAGACAAAAAAAAGCCCAAATCACAGTGCTCTATCTTTTTCATGACTAATAAACCTTTTAAATGCTTCCCAAGACTCCATGGAAAAATATCACGTCACCTGTTACTAAGTGGATGTGATTAGGATAGCAATTAGGTTAGGAATGACACGGTTTTCATTAGGTATGACCCAGTGAGGGACTCTTGGACATATTCCATGGCAGGTGGGTCCCATGATGTGAGAATTCAAGGAGAACTGACTGCCACAGTGGAGAAGGACATGGTGCAGATAAGAACATGTTTAATGAAAAGTTTTTGCTGGAGGTATTTTTGTTTTTTGAGTTTCAGTTTGCATGTGAGAAATTCCATTTTCTCATTCCTTGAACTGTTCTTTAAACAGGTGGTGGTGGATGGACGCGTATCTTCCACGGTGCTGAGAAACTTGATGTCTTTAACGGAATATCAGATAGCAGTCTTTGCAATATATGCTCACACGGCTAGCGAAGGCCTCCGGGGAACCGAAACCACGCGTGTGTATTGAATTCTACCCTCTTCTGATTGTGCACAGCATTGTTCAGGTGGCCTGGCTGTGCTCACACAGATCTGGGCCATGCTGTGTTGGCAGTTTGCAGGCGCCATGTGTTGGGAGGGATATTATAAAACTCTGGTATGTTTGGGAGAGAGAAACCTTAGTGATGAAGGGTGCAAAATACACGTATTCATGTAATGAACAAATACCTAGTGAATGCCTGTTATAAATCGAGCACCGGGCTTCAGTTTATCAGTGGAAGTAGAGAGGCTCCGCAACTCTCCTGCCAAGTAGAAGATGGGAGAGATACGTTGCATCTGTTCTCATTTGGAATATCACTGTAATTAGAATTTATGAACACTAGGCAGTCATTTCTTACCTGGGAAAGACCACGATCACAAACACATACACACATGCACACACATTCAGAGAATCCCGGGAAAAGATAATCTCGAGACACTTGATCACGCACTCATTTAGTTATTTCAAGCACTGAGTTCCTAGTACGAGCCAGTCAGTATGCAGAACTGGTCTGCCTCTGATAGAACAATAGCAACGTAAACAACTCCAGTAACAAGGTACCAGGCATTGTGACAACCACGTTCCCCGTCCAACACATTATTGGATTTATTCCTGAAAACAGTAAGACAAGTTTTAACACTCCTGCTTTTTTTAAACTTTTTATTTTATATTGGAGTACAGCCAGCTAGCAATATTGTGATAGCTTCTGGTGGATGGCTAAGGGACTCAGCCATACATATGCATGTGTCCTGGTTGGTGGTGGTCTTCGTCGCTAAGTCGTGCCCAGCTCTTTGCAGCCCCATGAACTGTAGCCCGCCAGGCATTCCCAGGCAAGAACTGGAGTGGGTTGTTTCCTTCTCCAGGGCATCTTCTCAACCCACACGTGCGTCCATCACCCCTTCGAGCTTCCCTCGCATCCAGGCTGCCACACAGCATTGTAATCCTCTTGCTTTGCAGAAATACTTTGCAGCAATTTCTGCCCTTGAGGAGGTTTTAGTCTAGCAAGGCAGGAAATCCAGACCAAGAACATGCAACTAGCTTGGGCCGTGAAGCACTGCAGGCGCCCGTGGGAGCAGCAGGGCGCTGCACCTGTGGGCAGAGCCCTGGGCCTGACGCTGTGCTGGGAGATCCAGCGGGACCTGCAGCCGTGGCTGAAACAGCGCCTCACAGTTTCTTCTGTCAGCTGTTAAGCCGGGAACTTGCAGTTTACCCTTAGTCCCTTTCTCCCTGCTTCTCCAGGATGGCCAGTCTTACTTCTTGATTATTCTGTCTCAAGCCCTACTGTTGCCCACTGTCCCGTCTCCTCACCCTCCCTGACTGAGTGTGTTGATGAGTGTTTATTTGTTCACGTGTCTGTTCAGCCAGCCGCCTCGTCTGTCTTGTAGGCAGAGACCCAGCAGCTGGTTTCAGTGGCTGCCGCAGGTCAGACCCTGGGCTTGGTCACGGGCGTGAGACGGCGGGCAGAAGGGTCTCCCTGCCCTTGACTGGCTCCCAGAGAAATGTGGCCGTCACTCTAGTAAGGCATAAGAAACTAGAAAATGCCACTATTTACCTTTCCCCAAGGGCCTATATGGCTCTGTGAACAGATTCAAGGACGGTGCTGTGACCGTTTCAGGAGGACAGCAAGGGGGCTTGGCCTTGCATGCGACGTATCCCTTCGCGGAGACTGGCTTCCTGTCCAGACTCAGATAACACTGAGAGCATCCCCTGTGCTGTGCAGGAGGTCGCGTCGGTTATCCATTTGAAATACAGCTGTGTGGACACGTCCATCCTTCACTCCCTGACTGCCCCTCCCCTGACCTTCCCCACTGGTAACCATAAGTTGGTTCTCCAACTCTGTGAACCTTAGAGTCTGTATATAAGGGATATCATATGATTAAAAACCCATCACTTTTAGAGCCTGAGCTATAGAGACCTTGAAGTAAGAAAACACACTGATGAACGGCTGACCGTTAACAAATCTCCTCTTGCAGTTTCCTTACCTATAGCGTCCGACCTTGAACTGTACGACGTGACCGAGAACAGTCTGAGGGTGAGATGGAACCCCGTGCCTGGGGCGTCCGGGTACCTGATCCTCTACGCTCCCCTCACGGAGGGCCTGGCCGGGGATGAAAAAGAGGTAACTGCCTGCTGCCTGCTGGAGTCCTGGAATCTCTGGCTTCCTGCGCATTGTTCCTTTTTTTTTTTTTAATATAAAAATGTAAGGTGTAAAATTTAGAAAAGTCGCATTAGCCAAAGAAAATAATCACTTGTAAGCCCACCACCTAGAGGTAACCACTGTTAACGTTTAGTTAACAGTCTTTTTCAATGCATTTTTAACACAACCCATGGGAATGGTTTTGTAGTTTTCCTTGTAATGTTCCTTTTGCTTGTTGTGAATGTCTTTCTGTACCATTAAATTGTATTTTATATAGTCATTTCAACAACTTTTTACCATCCCATTGTTGATTTGTACCAGTTCATATTTAATTAATCTCCTGTTAATTAGGACATTTGGATGATTTGCTATATAAAAGAATTCCCTGGTGGTCCAGTGGTTAGGACTTGTGTTTTTGCTTCCAGAGTCCAGGTTTAAACCCTGGTTGGGAGATCCTACAAGCCAGGCCAAAAAAAAAAAAGATAATTTGCTATATAAATATACTTCTGGGACTACTTTTAGCATATAACTTTACATGGTCATCTGATTATTTCCCTAGGATAAATTTCTAAAAGTGAAATTTCTTTTTGCAAAGACTATGCAAATTATTAAGGCTTATACTAGGTATTACTATATTACTGTAGAGAAATTTTATATAATTTGTATTGTTCTATGCAGTTCACAAATGATTGTGATAACCTTATATACACTGGCTTTGAAAAATTTGTTTTACTAATTTGAGAGATATTATAGAGAAATATGGGTTTCCCAGGTGACTCGGTGATAAAGGATCCGCCTGCCAGTGCAGGAGATGAGGGTTCATTCCCTGGGTGGGGAAGATCCCTTAGAGAAGGGCGTGGCAGCCCACTCGGTGTTCTTGCCTGAAGAATCCCAGGGGCGGAGGAGCCTGGCGGGCTACAGTCCACGGGGCAGCAATGGAGTTGGACACGACTTAGCGACGAGACAACAGAGAACTGTATCTCCCGGGTGTAGTTTTCTTGCATTTCTTCCGTTTTTAATGATGACCCTTTGACCTTTGAATGATAGCTTTTAGTCGTCACTTCTGACTTACAGGGAACAGCTACTGCAGTATAAGCTGTACGAGGAAGAGAGGGAGACGCGTGGCTGCTGGAGTGCTGACGAGGCAGGTGGGGTGCATACGAGAGCGAGCGCAGAGCTCGGTTCCTTAACGTCCTCTGAAACCTGCCTCTCGCGACAGAATTCTTTAGGGCCCAGAATATGGTGATTCTAGCATCTAGAATGGAATATGGGTGACGTGTATTCTTTCATTTCCGAGGCTTAGACAGTTTTTGCCCACTTGGATTTAATGTTGATCTGAATTTTTCTGGTGGAAGGGAAACTTAAAAATGGTGCTAAAAAGGCACACAGCTTCACCAGGAAAGAAAGAAATAAAAAGAGGACCACCGGTTCACATGCAGTGCACTGTTACGTGCTGTGCTGAGTGGCCCCGCGGTGTCCGGCCCTTCGCTGTACCCGCCAGGCTTCTCTGTCCGTGGGGTTCTCCAGGGCAGGATCCTGGGGTGGGCAGCCTTTCCTTCTCCGGGGGATCTTCCAACCCAGGGGCTGAACCCAGGTCTCCCGCTTCGCAGGCGGGTTCTTTCCCAGCTGAGCCGCAGGGCAATCCCTAACAGTCCCGGGTGGGCCGACTCCCGGCGCCGCCGTGACTGGCGCCCGCCAGGCTCCCCGTGCGTGGGGCTTGAGCCGAGCTTCTCTCTTCGGTCGTGTTGGGTCTCACGGCTGCGGGCCGCTCTCCGGTGGCGCCGCGCGGGCTCCTCTCGTGGAGGTCCCTGGCGTGGAGCAGGGCTCTCGTTGTTCAGCCTGCGGTCGTCGCGGCGCACGGCCTCCCGGGCACAGTTCGTTCGTTCACGGCGCGTGGGCTCCTGAGCACAGTTCGCTTGCGGCGCGCGGGCTTAGTCGCCTTGCGGCGCGTGGGGTCCTCCTGGATCCGGGCTCGACCCTGTGTCTCCCGCGTTAGCAGGTGGATCTCCCTCTGAAGCACCAGCGAGGCCCTCGCCAGGTCTAGAGTCTGATAATGCTACTATATGTGAGCGCGGGGACGCAGAATCACTCGTGTAAACTGGCGTGTCAATTGGTACAGCTACCTTGGAGACGAATCTTAAATATTTCATCAAGCTAGATATGCACACTTTTTAAGGTATATACCGTAGAGAAACATCCTTCAAGACTTCTCAATGCAGGCGCTTGGTCAGAACAAAATATTGCAAGCAACTGCCATGTTCATTGACAGAATGGAAAATAACTGCATATTTTTAGAAAAGAATCTCATAAGGAAATTAAATAATGTCAACTCTGTCCCTGTGTTTCAATATGGATAAATCTTGAAACCAAATATTGCCAGAGAAAAAAATTCCAAAAGTGTCACATTGAATGGTCCATTTATGCACATCATTAAAGGCAAGGGCACCCCACTCCAGTACTCTTGCCTGGAAAATCCCATGGACGGAGGAGCCTGGTGGGCTGCAGTCCATGGGGTCGCTAACAGTTTGACACGACTGAGTGACTTCACTTTCACTTTTTACTTTCATGAATTGGAGAAGGAAATGGCAACCCACTCCAGTGTTCTTGCCTGGAGAGTCCCAGGGACGGGGGAGCCTGGTGGGCTGCCGTCTACGGGGTTGCAGAGTTGGACACGACTGAAGTGACTTAGCAGCAGCAAACATACAGAAACATCTTTTTTTTTTTAATGTTACACACCTATGTAGAAGTAAAGAAAAACGTATCAGTGAGATGCACTTCAACATTAGGGCAGAGGTGGTGAGCAGAAAGAATGAGAAAGAATTTGCTTTATGTGACTATCTAGTTCTTGTTAAAATAAGATCTGAAGTCAATATGACAAAATGTTGATATTCATTCAATTTGAGTGATGGGTGCCTCAGGGTTTATTGTGTTATTTTCTCTACCTTTATATTATATACACTGAGATATTTTTAAATTAAAGTTTTTGATCTGACCCTACCACTGGCAATTGTGTGAGAGGGGACAGTCTATGGAGTTATTTTTCTTCTTTCCAAAGCGGGAATAAAACCATCCTTGTCACACAGTTCTCACACATCTGAGAATGTTGGCTTACTTGACTGACCCCCAGGGTTAGAAATACCATCCCCCAAAATCAAAAGCAAATTGCTGATTTGGGCATCCAGTGGGTTGATCTCTGGACTCCTGGGAGGGGCTTGCAGGCCAGGTGGACAGGCCTCTGAATGGGGCCCTCGGTACTGGTCCAGTTTAATGGGACCTGAAGCAAAAATTGGGCCTCCAGTCAGGACTGGTGAGAATGAGGCCAGCGGTGAAGGATGCCCACTTGGCGTCCAGCTCCCAACAGGCCGGCCTGGGCCTTACCCTCTTCCTAGAGGACGTTTCTGGTTCGTCTCCACCCACGCTTGTCTGGGGGCCAAATACTTGACGCCGTGATGCTGGCCGCAGCTGCCGCTTGTCCAGGTGTGACGCGCACACACGGTGCGTTCAGTTTCATGTGGCTTCACGGCATCTGTCTCTAATACAAACAACACGAGGCAACGAAGAAAAGGGCGCCTCGAAACCTGCCGGATGAGGGGTTGTGAGGATGAAGTCTTAGTCCGTGAGGTCCCACCTGTACCCAGCTGTACTCTGATCAGTGTGAAAAAGGCACGTTGGCAAGCGATCTGATAACGTGTGTTCTTTACAGATGAAAATTGGAGAGACCCACACAGACATTGAGCTGAGCGGGCTGTTGCCCAATACGGAATACACAGTCACAGTGTACGCTATGTTTGGAGAAGAAGCCAGTGACCCTGTTACGGGACAGGAAACGACACGTGAGTGGCCCCGGCATCCGGATGGCGCGCTGCAGTAAGAGCGCGAGCCGGCGCGGGGCCCCTGGGCTAGACAAGCTGGGCTAGGCTGGCGCCTCCCAAGAGCCACGGCCGGGTAACAGGGTGGACAGCTTATCTAGGGGAGGGAGGGGCATTTCTTCCCGTTGTGTCATTACTAAGAGTCACACGGATTCTAGAATTGAGCTTTGGCCTCCTCCAGATTAGTGGCTGCCGACCTTTTTGGCACCAGGGATCAGTTTCCTGGAAGACACTTTCTCCGCGGATCAGGGCGGCTGAAGTGAATCCCATCTGCCGCGTGCTTTATTTTGGTTATTACTGCCTGGTGATGGCAGTGGGGGGGTTGCGTGGCTCCCTGTCGCTCGCCGCTGGCGGGCAGGGTTCTGGCCGTCCGAGCCGCAGGCCGTTGACCGATGAGGTCTCCGTGCGGCTGCGCATCACCTGTCCTTGCAGGCGGACTGGGTGCCGCCTCAGCTCCACGTCAGGCCGGCAGGCGTTCGGTTCCTGGAAGGAAAGAAGCTGGATTCTTGCGTGCACGGTCCACGGGAGGGTCTGAGCTCCTCCTAGAGTTGACTGGGCTGCTGGCCTGGCGGAGGCGGGGCGCAGGCGGCTGCAGAGACGGGGACGCGCCCGCGGTGGGAGCCCCGCTCTCAGTGACGCCCCAGAGCTGGAGCAGACCCCAGAGCTGGAGCAGAGTGTGGGGGAAATGTGGGCTTTGGGATCAGAGCCTTCAGCATGCGAATCCCAGCGAAAGTCACATTGTGGGTAGGTGACAGCGGGCAAGTGATGGAGCATTTCTGAGCCTGTAAGAGGAGGAACAGTAATCTCACGGCATGTGGTTGATAGAAGATTAAATACAGTAATACAGCTGAAAGTAATTAGCACATAGTTACTCAATAGTTCTTTCCCCATATTAAAATTTTTTTCTAAAAATTTTTGATATCCTTCATATCTCAGACTATTATCATTATAATTAGTTTTTTTAATTGAGTAAGAATTATATATAAAAGTGTGAAAGCATTAGTCACTCAGTCATGTCTGACTCTTTGCAACACCATGGCCTGTAGCCCGCCAGGCTCCTCTGTCCATGGGATTCTCCAGGCAAGGATACTGGAGTGGGTTGCCACTTCCTTCTCCGGGGGAATCTTCCCAACCTAGGGACTGAACCTGGGTCTCTTGCATTGCAGGTGTATTCTTTACCATCTGAGACCCCAGGGGAGCCCCAAAAGTTATATTGGCAAGCCTAATTCGGGTGATGTAGTAATAATGTTTTTTAGGAATTGTAAATATTTATCTATTTGAAAATATGATAGAGAAAATGCTGCCCTGACAAGCTCACAATGCTTGTCACCTACCATTGAAAATAGGGGTCTCTTTGTGGTGTCTTGAAGAAGACAGGGCAGGGAGACGGGGTGTCTCACATCACTCTGAGCCTGGGAGGAAGCGAGTGGCATGGAGTCTGCACGTGCTTTGGTCTTGAAGATTCTGCTTGAGAAGCATACAAAGATGTAATGATAAGGGAGTTTTCTCCATTTTTTTATTAGCCAAGGCTGTGTTCTCTTGCTCTTCAGAGAAAGACCAATGTAATTAAAACAACACACAACAAAACTGGGAAAGCCCAAGACAGAAAGAGGAAAAATAAGTCAGAAAGCATCTAATGTATCACTTGTGAAAGTCGCTCAGTCGTGTCCGACTCTTTGCGACCCCGTGGACTCTACAGTCTATGGAATTCTCCAGGCCAGAAACTGGAATGGGCAGCCTTTCCCTTCTCCAGGGGATCTTCCCAACCCAGGGATCGAACCTGGGTCTCCCACATTGCAGGTGGATTCTTTACTGGCTAAGCCACAAGGGAAGCCNCGGCATCCGGATGGCGCGCTGCAGTAAGAGCGCGAGCCGGCGCGGGGCCCCTGGGCTAGACAAGCTGGGCTAGGCTGGCGCCTCCCAAGAGCCACGGCCGGGTAACAGGGTGGACAGCTTATCTAGGGGAGGGAGGGGCATTTCTTCCCGTTGTGTCATTACTAAGAGTCACACGGATTCTAGAATTGAGCTTTGGCCTCCTCCAGATTAGTGGCTGCCGACCTTTTTGGCACCAGGGATCAGTTTCCTGGAAGACACTTTCTCCGCGGATCAGGGCGGCTGAAGTGAATCCCATCTGCCGCGTGCTTTATTTTGGTTATTACTGCCTGGTGATGGCAGTGGGGGGGTTGCGTGGCTCCCTGTCGCTCGCCGCTGGCGGGCAGGGTTCTGGCCGTCCGAGCCGCAGGCCGTTGACCGATGAGGTCTCCGTGCGGCTGCGCATCACCTGTCCTTGCAGGCGGACTGGGTGCCGCCTCAGCTCCACGTCAGGCCGGCAGGCGTTCGGTTCCTGGAAGGAAAGAAGCTGGATTCTCGCGTGCACGGTCCACGGGAGGGTCTGAGCTCCTCCTAGAGTTGACTGGGCTGCTGGCCTGGCGGAGGCGGGGCGCAGGCGGCTGCAGAGACGGGGACGCGCCCGCGGTGGGAGCCCCGCTCTCAGTGACGCCCCAGAGCTGGAGCAGACCCCAGAGCTGGAGCAGAGTGTGGGGGAAATGTGGGCTTTGGGATCAGAGCCTTCAGCATGCGAATCCCAGCGAAAGTCACATTGTGGGTGGGTGACAGCGGGCAAGTGATGGAGCATTTCTGAGCCTGTAAGAGGAGGAACAGTAATCTCACGGCATGTGGTTGATAGAAGATTAAATACAGTAATACAGCTGAAAGTAATTAGCACATAGTTACTCAATAGTTCTTTCCCCATATTAAAATTTTTTTCTAAAAATTTTTGATATCCTTCATATCTCAGACTATTATCATTATAATTAGTTTTTTTAATTGAGTAAGAATTATATATAAAAGTGTGAAAGCATTAGTCACTCAGTCATGTCTGACTCTTTGCAACACCATGGCCTGTAGCCCGCCAGGCTCCTCTGTCCATGGGATTCTCCAGGCAAGGATACTGGAGTGGGTTGCCACTTCCTTCTCCGGGGGAATCTTCCCAACCTAGGGACTGAACCTGGGTCTCTTGCATTGCAGGTGTATTCTTTACCATCTGAGACCCCAGGGGAGCCCCAAAAGTTATATTGGCAAGCCTAATTCGGGTGATGTAGTAATAATGTTTTTTAGGAATTGTAAATATTTATCTATTTGAAAATATGATAGAGAAAATGCTGCCCTGACAAGCTCACAATGCTTGTCACCTACCATTGAAAATAGGGGTCTCTTTGTGGTGTCTTGAAGAAGACAGGGCAGGGAGACGGGGTGTCTCACATCACTCTGAGCCTGGGAGGAAGCGAGTGGCATGGAGTCTGCACGTGCTTTGGTCTTGAAGATTCTGCTTGAGAAGCATACAAAGATGTAATGATAAGGGAGTTTTCTCCATTTTTTTATTAGCCAAGGCTGTGTTCTCTTGCTCTTCAGAGAAAGACCAATGTAATTAAAACAACACACAACAAAACTGGGAAAGCCCAAGACAGAAAGAGGAAAAATAAGTCAGAAAGCATCTAATGTATCACTTGTGAAAGTCGCTCAGTCGTGTCCGACTCTTTGCGACCCCGTGGACTCTACAGTCTATGGAATTCTCCAGGCCAGAAACTGGAATGGGCAGCCTTTCCCTTCTCCAGGGGATCTTCCCAACCCAGGGATCGAACCTGGGTCTCCCACATTGCAGGTGGATTCTTTACTGGCTAAGCCACAAGGGAAGCCCAAGAATGCGGGAGTGAGTACTCAGCCTATCCCTTCTCTAGCAGATTTTCCCGACCCAGGAAGCAAACCGGAGTCTCCTGCACTGTAGGCGGATTCCTCACCAACTGAGCTATCAGCGAAGCCCTAATATGTCTCTTGACTTAAGTCATTTTAAGGACTCTGTTGATTTGGAAGGAAAACTTTCCCAACCACGCATCTTCTCTTTTTCACTCAGAATTCCTATTTCTTTCTACAGTTTTCCCTCACTATTGAAAAGGAGAGTGTTCCTGTGAAATCTTTTGTAAGCTGGAATAACAGAAAGCAAAGAAACAGTTAGTTTTAGGATACATATTGCTAATGGATGCACAGAGCAAATCAAGATAAAGTACAGATGCTCAGAAACACAGCTCAAAGCTATGGCTGCCTGATGCTGAGACGCTGAGCATAGTCCCAGGAAGGAGCTTGGCAGGGCCCCTCTTGCTACCTGGGGGCCTGGGGTGCACACTGGCTCCATAATGACTTGCTGCAAAGCAAAGGCTGAAGGTTGATTTTGCTTTTTGCATTTTTTTGTAAAAGGAAAAATCCTCCTTCGCTTTCTTTCAGTTAGTGAAGCTTTCATTTAAGTACTAATGTGGGTCTTTGGTAAAACAAGGGTCCCCAACCCCCAAGCCATACAGCAGGAGGTGAGTGGTAGGTGAGTGCGTGAACCTCACCTGTAGGTTCAGCTACTGCCCATCACTTGCCTTCCCACCTGAGCTCTGCCTCCTGTCAGATCAGCAAGGGCGTTAGACTCTCATAGGAGCGCAGACCCCAC
>SJYH01003907.1:32170-42523 GCA_006408735.1 Sylvicapra grimmia | reverse complement strand
GGCCTTACCCTTGGATCATATTTTGGAAACCTGGATTGCTAAGGAGGATTGTCCTTTGCACAATGGTGGAGATATTATCTTGGAATATCTGAGTGATGAAGAACAGGTTTTAAAAAATGTCGATTCTTACTTGGATTAGCCATGCAGGGGCTCAAGTGAGAAATCACGAGGAAAATTCATCGTTAGTCAACTTCTTTTACTACAAATACTATATGTGTGTGTATTATATATATATATATATTTTAAAGTTGCCTTTGAATGCCATTATGTCATAATTTATATTATTAGTCTCCTATTAAATTGAATTTGAATTTTTGTGTTTTCAAGTGTAACCATGAACTGACATCCAGTTAAACAAATGCTTGTATCTAATTAACTTTTATTAATTTATGCTGTAATTACAACAAAAAAGATGTATTTCTCATTTGGTTAAAGTCAGCTTTGACGGGCCATGACTCTGCTCTACACTATCTTTACTCCAGAATCTAAGATGAAGCAATGACCCTTTGGGGGGACATTGCCATTCTTATGGTAGAAGAAAGAAATGGCTCTTAGAAGATAAGATGCATGGCCTTTTGCTTTAAGCAAGACACATGAGCAAGCCTAGCCCCGTGGGGCGGGGAAGCATAGCCTTAGTATCTGCCTCCATTATGATGCGTAAATTGGTGTGTATACATGAATCATAGAAACTTAGAGGTCATCTCATTCACTCTGCAAAGTGTGTAGATGAGGAATCTCTGGCCTAGGAAGAAGGAATTATTTTTTTGTTGCCACCTAAGTGGTTTGGGGCCTATCTCTGATAAAAACCCCCTCTGGTGACTTCATCATTTTCTCAGTATGGATATATTATGATAAAAAGGCAGATGGGATAGCTGAAGTCAAGGCCCTTTATACACACCCAAGCACAACACATGCCAAAAGTAACAACCTTGTACCAACACATTAAAATTAATGCTCCTGACTGTCGTCCATCTATACTCCACAAAGTACCACCATAGAAGGAATGGCAGTTATTTCTGTTTGTTATCTGTCCCTTTCCTACTTTGCAATAGACAGGGGTAGTGGCTTTAGGTTTAATTAAGGGAATAAACTCAGAATGTTTATTTCATCTCTTTCTTCATACTGTTTTCATGCAGTGAATGGAGATAACTTCTGATTTCTATCAGCTGCTTATACATTCATTTATTAACCAAGTTATTCAATCCTTCTAAATGTTAGGATTTGATTCTAACTGCCATGGTGGATACAATGAAGAAATGCATGCTTAACTAGAACTATAATCCAGAGCGGTACGGCAAGTGCCAAATAAATGAATAGTAAGTGCCGTTATGCTCTAATAACTCTTGTATCAGAAACCAGAAGACCAGAAGTAAAATAATCCTTAAATATATTACCAGATACCGGAAAGTTTTAATACCAACTAATACCTTAGCATCTGTCATAATTACTTGCACATAGTAAGCTGACAAACACGTCTCATGAATTGAACAAAAGCTAAATAATACCAGAAAAAATACCAGTGGGGGTTGAAAAGAGAGAAAGTAAGGCTACAGAGATTGAGCTTAATTTAGGGAGACCAAAGAACAGGGCCTGTCATGATTAGAAAAGAGAAAGCAGCTTGGAGGGAAGGACGTACTTAAATCATCAGAAATCTGATCTCGGATAGTTGAGCAGACTAGTGTGAAGAGACGCAGGTGCCAGCATTCTTGGAGGCGCTATGGATCCAGATGCAGGGAGGATCCAGATACACTGTGGGCAAGAGAAGAAGTCCCTCAAGGGTCTCATTTCCAAATGACTTTTGAAATCCTACCCCTTTCTTAGGCTTTCTTTTAAGGCTTTGTGTCTGCTTAATATAATTCTAAGGTTGACTTTACCCACCTTCCCCTTTAGAATCTTTTCACTGCTCACAGGCAACTAGAACTAAAAGTAGAAAGCCCACAAATTGAAAGAAGGTTTAAACTCAGATAAATATTTAATGTACATGATGATAGAAATAAGTTGTCATGTAAGCAGCCAGTAAAGACATGTGAATGATAAACTACTGATTTTCCCCAGATTTGTCAGATTTTATTCTGGATAATTCTTAAGGAAAAGGGGAAAGGCTGCAGACAGAGGAATCTGAGGAAAGTAAAATTTACATTTCGCACCTCTTTGACGTGGGAGACAATAATTGTAAATTAAGATATTTGGTCACATAACATAAAGGCAGCTTTGGCTTCAAGCCCTTCATGTTTGTTTTTCTCATCTTTTTAAACCGGGGAAGTTCCCTGAGAATTTAATTGAGATATCACAGAAACAGTTCCAGTTGCTATTTTCAGTATCGGTACACTATATCTTGTTTTTCTTAATGTGATACATGGAAATAAAATTTATGAACTATAATGTATTGCATTTGAAATATTAACCTACATAAATCAAATTTTCAAAAACTTGTAAAAATGTCCAATAAAAATTGCTTGGACAGTTTTTGAAGAGCAAACATTTTATGATCTAAAATACTCAATACATAACTGTCATTGTTGGATGAGACACAGTGTCGCGATTACATGAAGGGTCTGCTGAAATGGTTATATGATCAGAGACTACTAGACCTATAGGCTCGGTAGTAGATAACTATAAAGGGTTTTTTGTTGTTTTGTCTTTTTTTTTTTTTTTTTTCTGCTTAGCATCACAAACCCCTCCTTTTGTCTGGGAAATTGAAAGCATTTGTGAGTCTATGGATTGAAGTCCAAAAAGCCTGATACTTTTCCTTATTTCTGGCAGCCCTCAAGCATATGACCTAGGTTGTGTCAATTGAATATCTTTGCCCTAGCTGTGAACTAGGAGTCGTGTTACAGGAAGGAAGACGAGTTCAGAGTTAGTCCCAGTGGCTTCTGTTGCCCCATTGGGTCAGAGTGCAAGTGCCCAGCAGCAGTGGTCCACTAACCAGACTGTTTCTTTGGCCGTGGATACTGTTATATGCTTTCTCTAGGTTGCCAAGCTATCAAGTAACCACCCAGGAAATTGTTTTTCTACCTAAAGACACCACAGACAGTTTCAGTTTTTGCCTCACTGATAGGATCACTATTTAGACTTGTGGGAAGACTTATTAGCCTAAAGGTTGCTGCAAGGCCAGTTTATGGGCTCCGCAGTTTCCTAAGTAATGATAAAGATCCACCAGGACTAAGCTCCAGGAGGGAAGAGTCAGCTGGCTTGGTTACTGTGGTGTACCCTGCTCCTAGCCCAGGCCCCCAGCACATGCGTTTAGTAAATTTTTATTTGATTTTGACCTGAATGAATAAAATAATAGTACTCAACTTTAGGCCTCCTCAGCATCTATTTACATTTTTGGATCCTGTCTGCTTTTAGCACAGGAGCGAACAGAGCTCAAAGACGATGACACTAAGGTGTTAAATTCAGGTGAACAGGAGGCTGGTTTCCAGTGGCAGAAATGAGGAAGTGGAGGGGCGGGAAGGAGCTAGGTTTCAATGGTGATGAACTGAACCCGTTAAATGCGTTTTATAACTGGGTTAACCGGTTGTGTCACTCCTTAAGACAGCTCTGTACTTGTTTGAATAGTACAACAGTCCCTCCTACTGAACTCTGATCCAGCAGTAACAACCGTCACCTAACAGCTTCAGACCATCACTGGAACACCTGTACGAAGAATGTTCTTCAGTTTAACTAGCTTTGTGTACGTGATTTCTTTTAAACTTTTAAAATGATTAGAAAACTTTTTATTGCCCTGCTTTTGTCATCTGTGACTCTTGGAGAAGTCAGGAAATCCTTCCTCAGTTTCCCAAACATAGAAAAGACTGAAGTTCTGTTTTTCACAAAGACGGAAGGAACTGTTGTTGTAAGGTCAACTTACAGAGATAAACAGCCAAACTCCAGCTACCTTCTTGTGCAGCTGGAAGACAGTAAAATACTCCAAGTGGTAAAAGGTGACCAAGACCTTATCAGATGTGACCAACTTTACCTTAAACCTGGTGATGGGTGGAGACAGACAAATCTGACCGTTCAGCTGTGGGATTCGGAAGGTAGGCGCCAAAGGCTCGTTGAAGAGATCAAGAATGTCCGCGTCAGAGTGCTCAGACGGAGACGTGACAGTCCTTTCCAGGCACCAAACCTCCTCGACAGAAACGTCCTCATGCTATTTCTGCCAATGATACTGTTAAATAAATGTGCTTTTGGGTGCAAGATTGAGTTCCAGGTGTTTGAAACAGTGTGGAAGAGACCTTTGCTGGTAGTTCTTGGGGGTGGTTATACAGTTTTTTTAATGCCATTTTGTGGATTCCTTCTGATACAGATTTTGGCCTTGCCTGAGGCCCAGGCGTTTGGGTTTATAGGCACCTGCACGTGCCCAGGTGAGGGTGGGGGCTACCTCTTTGCTCTGCTTCTAGAAGGAGATGTCACTTTGGCCATTCTGATGACTTGCATGTCAACATTTCTGGCCCTGGTCACGATGCCTACCAATTCGTACATATACAGTAGAATCTTAGGGTTATCGGGCACACTGCATATCCCTATTTCTAAAATTATGTCAACCCTCCTTTTCATCCTCGCACCAATGTCAGTGGGAATAGCCATCAAGCGTAGAATGCCTGACAAAGCAAAGTTCTTGGAGAGGATCATTAGGCCTCTGAGTTTTATTTTAATGTTTATAGGGATTTGTTTGACTTTCAGCCTGGGATTGGTGTTTCTGAAAGCAGTGAACCTGGACGTGCTTCTGTTGGGTTTGTCGTTCGGATACTTTTTTGCTAAAATTTCTATACTCCCTCTTCCTGTTTGTGAAACTGTTGCTATTGAAGGTGGGGTACTGAATAGTTTCTTCAGTTCAGTTCAGTCGCTCAGTCGTGTCCGACTCTTTGTGACCCCATGAATCGCAGCACGCCAGGCCTCCCTGTTCATCACCATCTCTCGGAGTTCACTCAGACTCACATCCATCGAGGCCGTGATGCCATCCAGCCATCTCATCCTCGGTCGTCCCTTTCTCTTTCTGCCCCCAATCCCTCCCAGCATCAGAGTCTTTTCCAATGAGTCAACTCTTCGCATGAGGTGGCCAAAGTACTGGAGTTTCAGCTTTCGCATCATTCCTTCCAAAGAAATCCCAGGGCTGATCTCCTTCAGAATGGACTGGTTGGATCTCCTTACAGTCCAAGGGACTCTCAAGAGTCTTCTACAACACCACAGTTCAAAAGCATCAATTCTTCGGCGCTCAGCCTTCTTCACAGTCCAACTCTCACATCCATACATGACCACAGGAAAAACCATAGCCTTGACTAGACGGACCTTAGTCGGCAAAGTAATGTCTCTGCTTTTGAATATGCTATCTAGGTTGGTCATAACTTTTCTTCCAAGGAGTAAGCGTCTTTTAATTTCATGGCTGCAGTCACCATCTGCAGTGATTTTGGAGCCCCAAAAAATAAAGTCTGACACTGTTTCCACTGTTTCCCCATCTATTTCCCATGAAGTGATGGGACCAGATAACGTGATCTTTGTTTTCTGAATGTTGAGCTTCAAGCCAACTTTTTCACTCTCCTCTTTCACCTTCATCAAGAGGCTTTTTAGCTCCTCTTCACTTTCTGCCATAAGGGTGGTGTCATCTGCATATCTGAGGTTATTGATATTTCTCCCAGCAATGATTCAGCTTTCCTTTTCACAGTCTGATGCAGACTTAGCCTCTGTGGCTCCATTTATAGTGGCCATGTGTTCTGCATGTGAAATGTTACAAATCCTTCGGTTCTACAAGGCTAAGAGAAGATGTATCCTTAACACAGAAGAAAAAAGAATGAAAAATCCCCCAGTCCAACGGTTTAAGCTTTCCTAAATTTTCCTACTCTGAATTAGTTACTGTGGAAGATGCAAAGAATATCTGAGATGATTCCTGCTTTCAACTCACTTTGATCTGATTGAAAACTTGACATTAGGGGAGAAATACAGCCATATGTGCCTAACACCCAGTGGACAGTCTGGACTGTTAAATGTGCAGGAATTCAGAAGGAGACTGCTATAGCATTGGAATGGAATATAATACCTTATTATGGTATATCCCAAGTATTTACAGGAGGGCTGCCCTTCCACAATAGGCATTTGGAAATCACTCACACAGTGAACAGACATGTCAGTTCCTGTTTGAAATCAGTCCATCTTCAATGCAGCATCTCTGGTCTCCTCGGTGTCCCTCCCATCGTCTCCACTGGAGACGCCGCCGTTTGCCCTGGGGCATGGGGTCCTCTCTCCCCACTCTTCTCGCGTCTTCCCTCCTCTTTCCCTCATTACAGTAGAACTGTTTCCTACAGACCATCTCCTGGAATGCCTCTCTGTCGGTCTCCTCTCCATTCTCAGACCCGCTTTTGTGCTGCCCCCTAAACCTTTCTTCCCCAGCTTTTGGCCTCTCTGTCTGCCCTCCAGTCACTGGCAGATTAGTGTTCCTAAAACTTAACTTTGATCATGTGCTTTCCCTGCTGCAAAGCCTTGTCACCTCTTGAATAAAGTCTGTATTCCTAGTGAGGCATTTCCTACTCTCTGCTGACTTTAGCTTTCCGGTTTTATCTCCTCTCCCACTTTTTACATGCAGACTTTGTTCCAATCAGCAGATAACTGGGTCACTCATGACTCTGCTTTTGTTCACATTGTCTCTGCAACCTGAGGGGCCCACATCATCTCTGTCTAAACGTGGACCACTCTCACAGACCTGGCTCAAACACAAGCTTTAACTAATCCCTGTTAGCTACCGGGAATTGAAATTTCCTCTAAATTCTCATCACAGTTTTTTACATTCATAGTATTTAGCCAGTCTGGCTTGCATTACAGTTCTTTGTGTTGCTATTGTATCCTCCCTATTTTGCTATAAGTCTTTGAACATGTATTTTATAAACATAACATGTAAACAATGCAATATAATAAGTTTATATAATAGCATAAATAGTATAATATAAATAGAATATGATAATGCAAATAATGTTTATTTTGATACTTTACATAATGTCTAGCACATTTCCCATGTGCTGATTCAAATAAAGTGTTGAAGCACAGACTAGGGCCCAAATGAATAGTATGCTTGTTTTTATACTAACATTGCATTTTTAAAGGCAATTCTTAGTATCTAATTTCAGTTTTCACTTTACTCCAAAGAGAGTGTGGGCATCAAGAAAGAGAAATATCGCTCTAAATAAATCTACTTCCCACATTTCACAAGCCTGCAGTTGTAGGCAAATTACTTAATCCCTCTGTAGTACCATTTGCTCATCTGTAAAGTGGAGATGATAGTGCCAGCACCATCAGATTGTCATAGGAGTTAACTGAGATCGTATGGACAGTGTACTTAGAACAGGGTACCTGCTCCTCAAGTGTTAGCTGCTGTAATTCTTTTACCACACTTCAAGCTTTGACCCTGGTGTACCTACTATTGTTTTGAAATACCAATCTGATCACTTTGGTGTGGAGGCTAAAACGTTGAACATTTTCCTATCAGTGTCATTCCCCATTTACAGTGTTAGGGAACTTTTGTTCAGTTTGCCAACTGACAACTATAGTTCTTTTTTTCTTATTTTACCAAATCCAGTATTTGAATACCAAGATTTATGAAAGCCCTGCTTTGGCATGGTTGGTGGATGGTTATTATTCATTTTATACAATGATAATTGCCTACATGAAACTCTTCACTATTGACTCCATTAAAACAGAAATCTCCACTTAAGGCCTTAAATTATAATTAAGCTTGCATACATTTGACTTTTGCACATTTTCGTGAACATATTTTGCTGATCAGGAGATAAGAAATTGCCTTTCTAGTTGTCCTTTATCCTTAACCTTGTGGCTTCAACCAAGGCATTTCTCTGCAGTTCAGTTTTCAAATTTGTAAAAGGAAGAGTTTCAATTGAAGTTTAAGGTATTGCTCAACCCCTACGCCTGTAATTCTGGCATGAAACTCTGGGTCATTAACACCATAGATGGTGATGGATTCAGGTTGACAATAGTAACCACCCACAACAGCTGCTTTCTACTGGAGGCAAAAACCAAAATAGGAGTTTCCTAAAGGCAGAGACCACATATTATTTATTCTTTGAATTCCTTGTAGTTTTTAACCAATGCCTTTAATCAAGTTGGTGCTCAGAAAACATTGAGTTAATTAAACATTAATGTCTGTAAAAGTCAATATCATATACTCAGGGGCCAGATTATGCCTGGGTCTTCATTTCCAGCTCTATCACCAGCTGGGTGACATTGGTCAAGTTACCTAATCTCTCTGTGCCTAAATTGATGTGGAAAGTGGGGATAATGATAATACATACCTAATGGTATTTTCGTGAGAAGTAAATTAGTTAACATTAGTAAGATCCTCAGAATAACGCCTAACACACAGTAACCTCTAATTATTATGGTTACTCCATGCATGTTTGATCTTGCACCTAAAAGCAGACAAATGTATGAATGGAACTTGAAATGTATTTCATTTATCTTACAGATGTATCAGGGAAAGACTGAAATTTTACATGAGAAAGTTTGTCTAATTTAGACGGGGATGAAGCTATTCAAGCTACTTATTTGTTCTTTAAGAATGAGAGACATAAAGCAGGCTGCCTAATTGCTTGAGTTCAGACCAACAGCTTGTCCAGCAATAATCAGTATGAAGGCTGCAGAAAACCAAGAGCTTTATTTGAGGTTTTAAGAACTGCAGTTCAAGAGACACAGATTCGGGTAAACCCAAAAGAGTATCATAGGGGAGAAAAAGAGCCAGGAGCTTATACAGGTGAAAGTTACAAGGATGTTCACGAATTTTGACTAATCTTGATTCAAGAAAGGAAATAATTGTCCTTAAGGGACAGGCTGTCGTGAGTCATTTTAGGTTAAGGGCTCAATAGTATCTTGAGTTTCTGGAACACTGGGTAGATGTTCCGGGTGCGTGTGTTAAGATACTAAGGTGTATTGGGGCCGAGACATAAATCACACTTCCTCAATGGCATCCTGACTACCAGCTCATCTTGATTTTCTTTTCACATGATTCACACAGCCATGACTGGTTAGACAAAAGATCCAGGGGTAGAGGGATAAGTCATGCTTAAAAAAAAGTTTGATTCCAATCTTTAATAGAGATGATTCTATGATATATATATATATATATATATATATTGCAACTAAAAACTTTCGGCAATTTCAACCTATGTTATGTCAAAACATGAAACCTTGTTAGGTATCCTGAAGATTCCACTCATGAAGACCCCCATTTTGTGTGTATAAATTCTTGTCATTTTTAATCAAAGTCCACTAACAATTATTAAGAAAATCTTGGTATGTAGAATCAGATTCTCTGTGTGTGTGTGTGTTTGTGAGAGAGAGAGAAAGAGAGAAAGGAGATTCCATTTAAAAGAAATCCACTCCAGAGACTAAATAGAGTTAGCAAGATACCCAGGACTGCCGGGGGAGGAATCACGATGAAGGTCACTCTTTATTACACAAATACAATGCAGCTGGATGGCCATCACTCAGGCAGGTGACGACCGAGCACTCTGCTTGACAAAGGCCATCCTTCCCAGCACCTCTCCACGAACACTCAGGTCTCAGGAGGTGTCAGCGGCACTGGATCTCACCTCTCCTCCAGGTTCTCATGGATGGAAGTCAGCTAGTAGGAAAAGGTATCAAACAGCCCCTAAGAGGGATCTCCTTATTAGGGAAACCTGGAATGGTGATCTGGACATCATGCCAGGGAGCAGATTCTGTCCTGAGGCAGTGGAAGCTGAGCCCTCTATAACCCCCAAGCACTCTGGCACAGTACACAATCGAGGGTTGGCAACAAAGCCTGCAGGCGCGACTGTAACTTTAAAAATTACCCCGTTGGGAAGCCAAGGGCAACGCACTAGGTACCAGGTCTCCGCAGCCATCTGAACCGCTCAGCTCTGGACAAAAGCCTTGTGGATAGCGGGGAACCAGTGTGCAACACCACCAAAACCAGGTCTGAGCACTAGACCTCTCTGAACACGAGAGGACTCTTCATTTCACTTTCGGTCAGGCATCTGAAAGCAGAACAGCTTCCTTGGACTGAGAAATTTCCAAGTTACTTGAGGACAGTAAACTAGCAGCTGAGGCCACTAGAAAAAGGCTGTACTTTCCACTCATTTGAGGTAGAGAGCTTGAAGTAGTTTTTAACTTGAAGGAGTGAGATAGTCCATCCATCTTATTTCACTTCCAGTACTCTAATTTTAGCAGCTTTGCCAAAGCAGTGGGACCATGTTTATTTAAATGAGGTTTAAAGAGGACTCATGACATTTCTGCAAATGCCTGGAAAATTTTATTTGGTTAAAACCCAACACTTGTCTTTACATAGTTGGCAAGATTATTATTTTAAGATAACTGACAATGAAGAACCAAAGA
>SJYH01003906.1:1607312-1626528 GCA_006408735.1 Sylvicapra grimmia | reverse complement strand
ATGGACTGGTTGGATCTCCTTGCAGGCCAAGGGACTCTCAAGAGTCTTCTCCAACACCACAGTTCAAAAGCATCAATTCTTCAGCGCTCAGCTTTCTTTATAGTCCAACTCTCACATCCATACATGACTACTGGAAAAACCATAGCCTTGACTAGACAGATCTTTGTTAACAAAGTAATGTCTCTGCTTTTCAATATGCTGTCCAGGTTGGTCATAACTTTCTTTCCAACGAGTAAGCGTCTTTTAATTTCACGGCTGCAATCACCATCTGCAGTGATTTCGGACCTCAGAAAAAGTCAGCCACTGTTTCCACTGTTTCCCCATCTATTTCCCATGAAGTGATAGGACCAGATGCCATGATCTTAGTTTTCTGAGTGTTGAGCTTTAAGCCAACTTTTTCACTCTCCTCTTTCACTTTCATCAAGAGGCTCTTTAGTTCTTTACTTTCTGCCATAAGGGTGGTATCATTTGCATATCTGAGGTTATTGCTATTTCTCCTGGCAATCTTGATTTCAGCTTGCGCTTCATCCATCTCAGTGTTTCTCATAATGTACTCTGCATATAAGTTAAATAAGCAGGGTGACATACTTGACATACTCCTCTTCCTATTTGGAACCAGTCTGTTGTTCCATGTCCAGTTCTAACTATTGCTTCCTGATCTGCATACAGATTTCTCAGGAGGCAGGGCAGGTGGTCTGGGATTCCCATCTCTTTCAGAATTTTCCACAGTTTATTGTGATCCACACAGTCCAAGGCTTTGGCATAGTCAATAAAGCAGAAATAGATGTTTTTCTGGAACTCTCTTGTTTTTTCAACAATCCAACAGATGTTGGCAATTTGATCTCTGGTTCCTCTGCCTTTTCTAAAACCAGCTTGAACATCTGGAAGTTCATGGTTCATGTATTGCTGAAGCCTGGCTTGGAGAATTTTGAGCATTACTTTACTAGCGTGTGAGATGAGTGCAATTGTGCGGTAGTTTGAGCATTCTTTGGCACCAGTAACAACTCTACTTTTAATAACAAAAAATCCACAGTCTTTAAAAATATTAAATATATATAATAAAGAGAATATTGGTCATCTTTTTTCTTAATAGACAATAGTCAAAACAATGTTATCAACAGGAGACACAAGCGATGTGATCGTAAGGCATGTTGCACGGTCTTTCTCACTATAGTCAAGTACATCATGTCGCTGCAGAGGGTAGACTTTCCAGAAGTCTTCTCCTCGCTGTGATCCTCGCACACCGGGGGCACTTGGAGGACTGGAAGCACTGCTTGTGAAAGCAAGCTCTGCACACTGCAAGCAAGGAGGAGAGCCGTCAGCAAACGGGTAGCTGGTTTCTCAAATATGTGACAGATGCTCATCCCCAGCCTGGGGAGAGAGGATCTAAAGCCAACAGGTCCCTTGAGGACAAGAGGATTTGTCCCCAGTAGATCATGAGGATGGACCTCCCTGGTGGGTCAGTGGTAAAGAATCCACTTGCCAATGCAAGAGACACAGGTTCCATCCCTGGGTTGGGAAGATACCCTGGAGAAGGAAATGGCAACCTGCTCCATATTCTTGCCTGGGGAATCCCATAGACAGAGGAGCCTGGCAGGCTACAGTCCATGACGTCACAAAGACTCACACACAACTTAGCAACTAAACAAAAACAACAACAAGGCCATGAGGACCAGTGAAACAGGCTGAGAGCGCCTGGGTGGTGGACTGCAGTGCCTCCCAGATCTGCTCAAAGACCATCCACCATGGGTGCCGGGAGAGCTGGTGGCTGATGGCTCAGGAGGTGACATCCCTTCTCTGGAAATGGCCCTAACTAAAGAGAGCTGCCTCAGTCAAGGTTATGCCCCCTTGGTAGTCCCAGGCCACATCCAGTGACTGGTCAATATGAGATTTAAAGGCCTGGCTGGCTCTCTGCCCCTAATTTGGGAAAATGCTGAAAATCCACCTCAGCTCTACAGTTCTCTGAGATGCCCCAAGCCTTCACGGCAACCATACCATTTTCAACTTCTTCCTTGGCCCAGTCCTGCTGCCTTCATACCCTCGTGGGTGTGGAGCCTGAGAACTAACCCTAGGGCAGCGGTTCACAAACTTTTGGCACCAGGGACCAGTTTTGTGGAAGATAATTTTCCCATGGGTCAGGGTAGGGGATGGTTTTGGGATGATTCAAGTGCATTACATTTTTTGTGCATTTTATTTCTATTATTATTATATCAGTTCCACCTCAGATCATCAAGCATTAGATCCCAGAGGCTGGGGACCCCTGGAGTGAACTTGGGGTTGACTGTGATTCAATTACAAAACAGGTGCAGCTGTAACTTGCCCTGATGTAGAAGAACTGGGGGACAGGTCAAACAGGGCCACTTCCTATCTCTGAACTCTGTTCCCTGAGACATCATCCTTTATCCTTGCCCCATCACACCTCCTCCCTGTGCATCCAAAACTTTATCAGCTCCAATTCAACAGAGAAGCACACCCTAGCATCATTATACCTTAAGGAAATAACACTATGCTTTAATTATTAAGCTGTTACTAAGCTTGATAGCTCAGTTGGTAAAGACTCCGCCTGCAATGCCGGAGACCTGAGTTCGATCCCTGGGTTGCGAAGATCCCATGGAGAAGGGAAAGGCTACCCACTCTAGTATTCCGGCCTGGAGAATTCCACGGGTCCATGGGGTCCCAAAGAGTTGGACACGTTTGAGCGACTTTCAGTTTCAAGCTTAAGTTAATTTTCTGCTTAAGTTAAGAAACTTTGCGCTTATGTAATTATATTGCTATTAAGCTTACGGTATTATGGTATTAAGATACCTGAACATCTTCTACACGTTGCAGTCTGAAATGGGAAAATGACAGCTGTACTCCGGCAAAATTCACAAATGAAGCCCTTTCCTTGACACAGCTGTAAGAATAGGGGTCAAAAGTGAGAGTCTTCATGAGTAACATTTCTCCTAATGGAGAAACTGAGTTCCACTTTCATAGAACTCTATAAACACCAGATTTCCACACTCCCCCACCCCAGGTACTGAAATTTGTTATTCTAAAATCCCCTAAATTGGCTGTGGAAGTAACAAGTTTCTGCATTTAAAAGGTTTATATAAATCTGTGAATTGCAATTTTCATAGAAGTCAAAATGAAACATTCTGCACAGGACAAAAGATAGGCCTAAGCAACATATCATATTTGCAGGCCACTGAATGTCATGGATACAAGTAACAATTAAAAAGCCTGTCTATGTCAGATGAAAGAAAAATTTCAGTTTGGTATTCTATAAGCCAAGACGGTAAACTCCTTTCACTACACAAGAGTTCTAATGATATAGTTTCAAAAACATAATTTTTTAAGTGTCTGTGATTCCAGCCTCTAGAAGGAACAGAATACCATCTCCTGCCACAGTGGATGGGTCAGAGCAATAAATGTACGCCCGTTCTGTCTGGACAACTGCATCAGGGTAGTTTGAGGCACCAGAGAAAAGATCATGATTTTAAACACATGTTCTTAAATGATCTCATTTTATCTCTGGGAGCTCCCCTGCAATTCATCAGTCCGTGAAGACACAGAGCTCCTGTCCCACTGGACCCTGAGTCTATGCGGCTGCACTTGGCACATCAGAGCAGACGAGAATGGAGGGAGGCCACACGCCGGGTTGGGTGCTCAGATGACCAGTTGCTTGGCCCAGGCTTACATACCAGCAGGACACTCTTGGTCTGGTACTGAACAGCTCTGAACCTCATTTCACTCATCTGTAAATAGTGCAGGGGCTTCCCTGGGGGCTCAGTGGTAAAGAACCCGCCTGCTAATGCAGGAGACGTGGGTTCAATCCATGGACTGGGAAGATCCCCTGGAGAAGGAAATGGCAACCCATTCTAGTATTCTTGCCTGGAAAATCATATGGACAGAGGAGCCTGGTGGGCTACAGTCCATGAGGTCTCAAAGAGTCGAACACGACTTAGTGACTACAGCAATGAAACGTGTTGCTGGCACTTTCCTCAATTTGTGAGGGTAAGGGAGCTAAGTGCAAAACAGCCCACCCAGGATTGGCCGCAGAAAGGACAGCTCAGAGCACGCTCGCCGGGGAAGCAGATCTCACCTCACAGCTGGCCACGTGCTCGAGGGAAGCTTTCAGAATGTCCTTGAGCAAGGGCGCCAGCAGCCCTTTCTTGACCTTGACCATGTCCTCCAGGGAGAACAAGTGGAGCGCCTCTGTCAAGTGTCCCGGCAGCTGCTCAAACTCCTTTAATGTGCTTCAGGAGAGAAGACCAGAGGAAATCAGAAACCCACCCACACAGGTTGGGACAGGAACCAGGGACTGGGGAGAAGGGTTTGTTTTTTCCTGGCTCTCAAAACTGAAATTTTTCAACTTAAAAAAAAAAAAAAAAGNCATTATACCTTAAGGAAATAACACTATGCTTTAATTATTAAGCTGTTACTAAGCTTGATAGCTCAGTTGGTAAAGACTCCGCCTGCAATGCCGGAGACCTGAGTTCGATCCCTGGGTTGCGAAGATCCCATGGAGAAGGGAAAGGCTACCCACTCTAGTATTCCGGCCTGGAGAATTCCACGGGTCCATGGGGTCCCAAAGAGTTGGACACGTTTGAGCGACTTTCAGTTTCAAGCTTAAGTTAATTTTCTGCTTAAGTTAAGAAACTTTGCGCTTATGTAATTATATTGCTATTAAGCTTACGGTATTATGGTATTAAGATACCTGAACATCTTCTACACGTTGCAGTCTGAAATGGGAAAATGACAGCTGTACTCCGGCAAAATTCACAAATGAAGCCCTTTCCTTGACACAGCTGTAAGAATAGGGGTCAAAAGTGAGAGTCTTCATGAGTAACATTTCTCCTAATGGAGAAACTGAGTTCCACTTTCATAGAACTCTATAAACACCAGATTTCCACACTCCCCCACCCCAGGTACTGAAATTTGTTATTCTAAAATCCCCTAAATTGGCTGTGGAAGTAACAAGTTTCTGCATTTAAAAGGTTTATATAAATCTGTGAATTGCAATTTTCATAGAAGTCAAAATGAAACATTCTGCACAGGACAAAAGATAGGCCTAAGCAACATATCATATTTGCAGGCCACTGAATGTCATGGATACAAGTAACAATTAAAAAGCCTGTCTATGTCAGATGAAAGAAAAATTTCAGTTTGGTATTCTATAAGCCAAGACGGTAAACTCCTTTCACTACACAAGAGTTCTAATGATATAGTTTCAAAAACATAATTTTTTAAGTGTCTGTGATTCCAGCCTCTAGAAGGAACAGAATACCATCTCCTGCCACAGTGGATGGGTCAGAGCAATAAATGTACGCCCGTTCTGTCTGGACAACTGCATCAGGGTAGTTTGAGGCACCAGAGAAAAGATCATGATTTTAAACACATGTTCTTAAATGATCTCATTTTATCTCTGGGAGCTCCCCTGCAATTCATCAGTCCGTGAAGACACAGAGCTCCTGTCCCACTGGACCCTGAGTCTATGCGGCTGCACTTGGCACATCAGAGCAGACGAGAATGGAGGGAGGCCACACGCCGGGTTGGGTGCTCAGATGACCAGTTGCTTGGCCCAGGCTTACATACCAGCAGGACACTCTTGGTCTGGTACTGAACAGCTCTGAACCTCATTTCACTCATCTGTAAATAGTGCAGGGGCTTCCCTGGGGGCTCAGTGGTAAAGAACCCGCCTGCTAATGCAGGAGACGTGGGTTCAATCCATGGACTGGGAAGATCCCCTGGAGAAGGAAATGGCAACCCATTCTAGTATTCTTGCCTGGAAAATCATATGGACAGAGGAGCCTGGTGGGCTACAGTCCATGAGGTCTCAAAGAGTCGAACACGACTTAGTGACTACAGCAATGAAACGTGTTGCTGGCACTTTCCTCAATTTGTGAGGGTAAGGGAGCTAAGTGCAAAACAGCCCACCCAGGATTGGCCGCAGAAAGGACAGCTCAGAGCACGCTCGCCGGGGAAGCAGATCTCACCTCACAGCTGGCCACGTGCTCGAGGGAAGCTTTCAGAATGTCCTTGAGCAAGGGCGCCAGCAGCCCTTTCTTGACCTTGACCATGTCCTCCAGGGAGAACAAGTGGAGCGCCTCTGTCAAGTGTCCCGGCAGCTGCTCAAACTCCTTTAATGTGCTTCAGGAGAGAAGACCAGAGGAAATCAGAAACCCACCCACACAGGTTGGGACAGGAACCAGGGACTGGGGAGAAGGGTTTGTTTTTTCCTGGCTCTCAAAACTGAAATTTTTCAACTTAAAAAAAAAAAAAAAAGCCCCAGGAACAAGTTAACTCCCTACTTTACATTTTGCAAGTTTTGCTTGGAAGCCAGGAAGTTAAAATTCCATAAATCATGATTTCCAAAAGCTGAATGAGTAAAGTGTCTCTGACAGCTGCCCATGTACACTTTGAGTGAAAGAAAACTTAAAATTTGGTTTTTGAGTCCTAACAACATGTACTGAGATAATAATGACCACTTTATTCAACTCCAGCTCAATTTTAAGTCCATCAGTGTGACTGATGGATATCTCGGGAAGAGTTTTTGATGCTATGATTCCCAAACCCCGGGTCCAGCACTGATATTAAGACACAAGCATCCAGCTGAGTCGGGAAGATCCCCTGGAGAAGGAAATGGCAACCCACTCGAGTATTCCTGCCTGGGAAATCTCATGGACAGAGGAGCCTGGTGGGCTGCAGTCCCACAAGGAATCGGACACAACTAAGCAACAACCACAATCCAAGTGCAGGTTGCTTAAAGGCATTCAGAACTGTATGTAATCTTCTCCGAGCTCCCTGGTCTCTTTCTGAACCTCCTATGTCAGTTAGCAGCATCACCATGCACTGCATTCCCAAGCCTACACTGAACTTGATGCTCTAGGGATGCTAAACCGAGTTTAATTCTCTGCCCAGGGACGGGTGGTCCTGGCTCACACTATTTTCTCAGCCGGAGGGTCCCTGAACCCTTGTTTTTGCTCTGACTTGTTCGTCAAGCTCTGGCTTTGTCCCTAGGAAGCCTTGTCTGCCGGCCTCCCCACCTTGTCCCTTAAAAACTACGTGCCAACCCTCCCCCATGCCCTCAGGAGCACGTGCGCCAGTGACAGGCACGCACTTTGGCAAAGATCTCTCCGTGCTGACTTCCTCCCCAGACTCTCCCTGAACACGTGTCCTGTGGCTTTTTCATCTGAAGCACAGAGTGGATATTCAAGACATTTTTGCAGATGGTAAGAACTGTGGATGTTGTTACATGTTACAGAGAAAACTGAGGCCCTGAGAAGAAACTAATTTTTCACCCCAAAGCCAGGAGGTAGAGTTCAAGGCCAAAATGATTATAAAGGACAAGCTCCTCCCCAAGAAATGTAATTCAGAAGTAGTGCATCATTAAATAAGATCAGAAACTGAAAGCAGCTTTAAAAGAGAACAAAAGTTTTTAAAAACCTATAATCCCAACTGGTAGCTCAGGTGCTAAAGAATCTACCTGCAATGCAGGAGACCCTGATTCAATCCCAGAGTCGGAAAGATCCCCTGGAGAAGGGAATGGCAACCATTCCAGTATTCTTGCCTGGAGACTCCCATGGACACACCACCATGGGACACAAAGGGTTGGACACAACTGAGAGACTAACACTATGATCTCAGCTATTATAACAAATAATCCTAACTCCTTGAGTAAGCTACTTTTCCTCCTCTTAAAAATATCTCTGCTAAATGAATTCACGCCTCTGCCTTTAGGGCCATGGCCTCCAAAAGCTCATCCTCAGGACATACCTATGAATGTGGTCAGAGATTCACTGAAGCTGTTTGGGTGTGGTTTTTTTTTTTTTTTTGGATAACAAAAGATATTTAAAATGTATTAGGTGTTCAGTAATAGGACAATACTTAAATAATACCACATCATAGTACAGAATATTATACAGCCAATAAAAGTTGACATGCCTCTTTATCATAGTGTTTTAAGAGGCACTGGTACACCCACAAACACAGCAGCACTCGTCACAATAACCAAAAGAAAGCAACCCAAGATGGGTCAATCAGCCAACAAAAGATGGAATATACAGACAATGCATGAATATTCAACATCACTCCGCCTTTCAGAGGAAATCCTGACACAGGCCACAGTGTGAGTGAAGCTTGACATGATGCTACATGAAATCCCAGGCATAAAACAATAAACACTGTATGATTCCACTCATATGCTGCTGCTAAGTCACTTCAGTCGTGTCCGACTCTATGTGACCCCATAGACGGCAGCCCACCAGGCTCCCTCGTCCCTGGGATTCTCCAGGCAAGAACACTGGAGTGGGTTGCCATTTCCTTCTCCAATGTATGAAAGTGAAAAGTGAAAGTGAAGTCGCTCAGTTGTGTCTGACCCTTAGCGACCCCATGGACTGCAGCCCACCAGGCTCCTCCGTCCACGGATTTTTCCAGGCAAGAGTATTGGAGTGGGGTGCCATTGCCTTCTCCGTCCACTCATATGAGGTACTTAGAATAGTCAAAATCATAGAGACAGAACAGAGAATGGTGGTTCCCACAGGATGGAACAGAGGATGGAGAACTACTGTGGGTTAAGAGTTTCAGTTTTACAAAATGAAAAGAGCTCTGTGGATGGATGGTGATGGTGGTTGCCTACCAACATGAATGTACCTAACCGCTTAACTGTACACTTAAAAAGGATCAGGATGGTAAATTTATGTGTATTTTATCACAACTTAAATCTCCTGGAGAAGGGAAAGGCTACCCACTCCAGTATGCTGGCCTGGAGAATTCCATGGACAAAGGAGCCTAGTGGGCTACAGTCCATGGGGTCGCAAAAGCTGGACACAACTGAATGACTTTCACTTTTTTTTTTTTTCATAATAATAATAAAAGTCCCCTGGCTAGGGTTGTTTGATACTTATACTGGTCCATTCTTCTTAACATGTTAAATTCCCTGGTGGTGAATAAGAACGTTTAGCAACAGTCAAGAGAGTGTCTACATCCCCAAGGAGAGGCATGAGACGATCACTCTGCACTGGTGGAGATGGACCACAAAGAGTGCAGAGGTCATCAGACCTCCCATTCATAGCCCAGCCCAGCCCAGCCCAGCCCGCAGCAGTACCTTTCAGCAAACCTGCAGGTCTTCAACAGCTTCTTGATAAGAAATAGCTGCTCCTGGATTTCCTAATGTGAGAAACCAAACAGGGGGTGGGGGAAAGTGTAATGTGATAAGTAACACTGGAAACGTATAAGTCAAAATTAAATGTTAGTTCTAACCTTGAAATGCTACAACTCTAGAAAATAAGCCTTTGAAATGCACAGTCTATAAAGCATATCAACTGTGCATATATATAAAGCATATAATGCACAGTCTATAGAGTCTATAAAGGGGCCCATGACTGAGTCCAGAGATCTACAGAGGGCCCAGGAAGGACCCAGGTTTTGGGGAGTCTAATGCTTACACAATGTTGGGGGACTTCTTTTTAAAAAACACCAAACTGTGTACAAAAGAAGGAGATTCTGTGATTGGAGACACCATGGATGTACCTGGAGGACATTATGCCAAGTGAGTGAAGTCAGACACAGAAAGACAAAAACTGCCTGATCTCATTTATACAGGGGATCTAAAAAAGTCAAGTACATAAAAGCACAGAGTATAAAGGTGGATCCTGGACTGAGAAGGTAGGGAAATAGGGAGATAATTGGTCCAGGATACAGAGTTACCTAGGATAAGACCATGGGGTCGCGAAGGAGTTGGACATGACTTAGCGACTAAACAACAAGGATAAGTCTAGAGATCTCATGTACAGCATGATGACTATAATTCACGAGACTGTATTAAAAACTGGAAATTTGCTAGGAGGGTAAGTTTCAGGTGTTCTCATCACATACACAGGTAACCCTGTGAGGGGATGGATATGTTAATTAGCTTGACTATCAATCATTTCACTGTGTATATATATATATACATCAAGTCATCAGGTAGTACCCCTTAAACACATACAATTTTTCTTTAAAAGATGGTGGTGGTTGAGTCGCTAAGTTGTATCCGATTCTTGCATCCCCATGGACTGTAGCCCACTAGGCTCCTCTGTCCCTGGGATTTTCCAAGCAAGAATACTGGAGCGGGGTTGACATCTCCTTCTCCAGGGGATCTTCTCGACCCAGGGATCTAACCTGGTCTCCAGGAATGCAGGCAGATTCATTACTGACTGAGCTAGCAGGGAAGCCCCATTTAAAAGATAATAAAATTCAAAAGCTAGGTACAAACAAAACTAGGCATAAAGGTAAGATTTGGGTATGAGTCTTTGAAAAGAGCCAAGCCTGCGAAGCATAAGCTCCAGCTGCTGGATGGCAACTGTGCCCCTTAAAGGGTCTGTCTGGATCCCCGGAGCCGGGGGAGACGTCCACTTACTGCCGCAGGGCCCTTCTGGCCGCTGGGCTCCCTCCCCAGGAAAGGTGGCTGCTCACCCTCACTCTGTCCAGCTCCTTGGCCTTGCTGTACAGGCCGTGGCTGAAGTGCAGCAGGTTGAAGATGGGCTCATGCCATATGTGGTCCAGCAGGCGCTTGGAGAAGTTGCTGACGTAGTACTTCCGGAAGTCCCACATCCTGAGGATCCGGGCGGGGATGCAGGACTCCGAGTACGAGTGGCAGCAGTCGCAGAAGTACTTCCCCAGGTATTCGCAGTACCGGAGCCGCTTCACGAACTCTGCCGGGGTGCACAGGCCGATGAGCACCGGGTCACCTGAGGCCGGAAACCCACCCGCGCCCCGCCCTCGCCGCCAACGCCGGCCCAAGGTCGAGACTCAAGATGGCTGTCCGCGGGCTGCTGAAGCCATGCTGGGGAGAAGAGCAGACACTGGGGGCCCTGAGTCATGGAGGGTCACGAGCTTCACTTTTGTGGAACGGATGTTGGAAAAGAGAACCCTCCCCCCAGCACTCCTGGATTTGGAAGATGGGCCTTTAAACTGACACGTGGCCAACAGAACATGAGATTCAAGGTCTGGGGATTTGGTGGGAGTTCAGACCCAACCTCCTACTTGGCAGGAAGACTCTGACAAGCCCGAATCTCTTCAGGCTAATTGTCCTGAAGCCACCAAAACAGCCCAGAATTGGATTCTGTGATACCACAGGTATGAAAAATGCTTTGTAAATGATAACGCACTCTATGTATGCTATCGGAAAGTAGTACCCTAAAAGAGTTCCTGGATAAATCCATGAGGAAAAAAAAAAAAACAGAAAAATGCACAAAGGATGGAAATATATGGGAAGAGAAAACATAACCAGTAAAGATCTGAAAAACGTATATGGTGACCCCCATCCCCTACACACATACACACACACACACTCCTTTGGGGACAATCACTTCCTTAGGTAACTTTTTACTCCCAAGCCAATAAGCCTGGATTAAGTTCCCTGGCTATAAAAACCATAGCATTCTTGACTTCCTCTTTCATTGAAAGTAGCACCCAGTTATTTACTTGGGTGATGACATCCTGTCAGCAGGCTCCATGAGGCAAGGACCACATTCCAATCAACATTGCACACCTACGTCTTCACATCTGAACAAACTCTGGGAGGTACTTTAAAAGTTGGTGGAATCATAGTCATACATCTTCACAGTTTCAGACTCATACATTCAATATTTACTGAGGCACCAGGATACAGTGGTTAACCAGAGACATATGGCCCCCACTAGACGTTAGCTGGGAAGATGAGTCATTGAAAGAAAATCACTTCCAACTGTGATGCATGGCAGGCACTATCATTCTACCATGGCAGGCACGGTAGAAGGAAGTTCAGATGGATTTATGCTTTTTGTTTTTATTTCTTGAGGTGGAGATGCTCAAAGTCTTACTCCATCCCAGAATGCCTATCAAAGGCCAAGGGAACCCTCTCCAGCAAATCTTCTTTTCCTAGGCTTCCACAGGTCAGACCTATGGGTGCTCTCACAGCAAAATAAGTGATTCCCACTCTCAACTGGGCAACTCGCCTTTCTGATTGGACGAAACCTGATGTTCTAGGCCCTCAGGCCACTCCCTCAGACTTTCTCAGAGGAGTCTGGTTAGGTCCTAGGTAAGCCATCCAATCATTTAACAAATATCTTTCAAGTCCCAACTGTGTGCCAGGCATACTTGTAGGAGCAGGAGATAAAGCAATGGATAACACAGACCACATATTGATAATACGTATATAATAGGTAACTAACGAGAACCTATTGTATAGCCCAGAGAACTCTATTCACTGCTCTGTGGTGACCTAAATGGGAAGGAAATTCAAAAAAGACGGGATATATGTAAACATATAACAGATTCACTGTGCTGTACAGCAGAAAGTAACACAAGATTGTAAAGCAAATATACTTTAATAAGTCAATTAAAAATAAAACAAACCACGTATCTTTCCTCATAGAACTTAGAATCTAGTGAGAGACAGATAATAGTAAGAAAAATCAATAAGATAAGAGTATTTTAGGGAGATAAGGACTTGAATAAAACAAAAAGGAAGGGGAATATCAAGTGTATGTGTGTGTTTGTGGCCAAGAGGGTGATGAGGTGGAGTTTCAATGGGGCAGCCAAGGAAAGAAGACCTGAGAGTGCAGATGGGAAGGAAGGCAGGGAACTGGCCCTGGTGGAGGGGGCGTGTCCAGGGGAGGGCATTCCAGGGAGAGAGAAGCACAGACGCAAATCCCTGAGTCAGGAGTGAGCCTGTCGCCTTCAAGGACCAGCAGGGAGGCCATGTGGCTTGAGCTCAATGCCCAGTGGGGCAAGAGCTGGGAGATGAGAATCAGAAGGTAATGGGCAGTCACAGTGCAGGTCACAGTGGCCTCTTCACCAAAGACAGGGCAGTGTTATGAAATGACTATAACAACTTCTCATCGTGGGTATCTCTCATAAAAACAATACACGTCCCCCCTTTCTGTGCTATACACTAGGTTCTCACTAGTCATGTACTTCGTTCATAGTTGTATACATATGTCAATCCCAATCTCCAACCCCCAAAAAAGAAGGTATAGTCTATTTGTAGGACACACATTAAGTTAACCTTAAATATGTATTCCAATATACATTCAGTTCAGTCGCTCAGTCGTGTCCAACTCTTTGTGACCCCATGGACAGCAGCATGCCAGGTTTCCCTGTGTTTCACCAACTCCCAACTCCCGGAGCTTGCTCAAACTCATGTCCATTGAGTTGGTGATGCCATCCAACCATCTCATCCTCTGTCGTCCCCTTCTCCTCCTGCCTTCAATCTCTCCCAGCATCGGGGTCTTTTCTAATGAGTCAGTTCTTTGCATCAGGTGGCCAAAGTATTGGAGTTTCAGCTTCAGCTTACAATATACATTAGGCGCAGACAAATACTATTTGATTGCACTTACGTGAGGTACCAAGAAAAATCAAATTCATAGAGTCAGAAAGTACATTGGTAGATGCCAGGGGCTGGGGGATAGGAGGTGGGAAGGGGCAATGGGGAGAGTGTGTAATGGGGACAGAGTTTCAGTTTAGGAAGGTGAAGAGTTTGGGAGATGAATGATGGTGAGAGTTGCACAACAGTGTGAATATACTTAGTGCCACTGAACTATACAGTTAAATATGGTTAAAATAGTATGTTTTATCCATACATGACTAATGTGGATGGACTAGTTGATGTATGGATGTGAGAGTTAGACCATAAAGAAGGCTGAGAGCTGAAGAATTGATGCCTTTGAATTGTGTTGGAGAAGATCTTGAGAGTCCCTTGGACAGCAAGGAGATCCAAACAGTCAATCCTAAAGGAAATCAACCCTGCATATTCATTGGAAGGACTGATGCTGAAGCTCCAATACTTTGGCTACCTGATGTGAAGAGCTGACTCATTGGAAAAGACCCTGATGCTGGGAAAGATTGAAGGTAAAAGGAGAAGAGGGTGGCAGAAGATGAGATGGTTAGAAAGCATCACTGACTCAATGGACATGAATCTGAGCAAACTCAGGGAGATAGTGAAGGACAGGGAAGATTGGCATAATGCAGTCCATGGAGTCACTAAGAGCTGGACAGGATTTAGCAACTGAACAACAACAAGAGTATGTTTTATATTAGGTGACTTTCATGACAATTAAAAAACATTAAAAAAATAATGATGCAAACTGCTCAACTTTCTTTGGATGTATATAAATAGGAAATCTGAAATTGGTTATTGGGGGGCTTTTTTACTTATGATATTAAAAAATGTAAGAGTATGAATATAAAATTATGTAAATTTCATTCATATGCTTATTAAATCACTGTTGAACAAAAGATTTGTTGCTGTGTATATTGTCTTGCATGCACTTGAGAGAAATGAATATACCAATATCTATGCTTTAAGGTAAAAATGTCATTGCCTAATAAGTAAGCAACCCAATATCCATACTTACTAGGTTCTATTGGAGTTCCACAGCCAGCACAGAAAAAATTTTGGGCTATTAGCACGAGATCCCTCCTGAGGACAGAAAATGATAAAAGTTATATTTCAGAAAAGGTCAACGGAGCATTTTTCACTGTTTGGAAGAATAATTGACATTGGGATGTTCTTCTTAGCTTGAGGGCTTAATTTTATCTTTTTTCATTTGGGAAAGAAATAGAATTTTTCTTTCCCAAGAACAGAGCTTTCCAGCTTTCCACCAAAGCAGAAGTCAGTATCACAAATAACCATTCCACCAAAGAGTCTTTAGAGACTTCTTATGGGGCATCACAGAGTTCTCTCTCCTGAGAGAACTGGAAGCATATAATACATGGGAGGAGGTTCAGGTGGACAAGACACCATCCCCAAACTTGCTTGGGAAGTTTACAAATGGATCCAGGGACATTTAGATGAATATGAGGTATTGTAAGACAATGCTGTCAAAGATTTTTGGTGATAGAATATTGAAGTGTTTGCTATTCAACTGTTCGTGTTGCAATTCCATATGGAATTTGGCAATATGGAGAAAGTTGTAACACTTTAATACAGTTTAAGGTCAGCAAAAATGGCCAAGGTAAAAATGCATGGTAAAAATATGTGTGCGTGGTAAAAAAAAAAATGTGTGCTTTAGAGAGAACCCAGAAAAATCCCAGAGGAAACAATCCACGTCAAGGGAAGTGACCCTGCCCAAGGCTTGGAGAGGGAACTCTTCTCCCTAAGCAGCCTCAGAGAACTTCCTCATACATTCCCAGGGGGAAAAAAGAATATAAGGCACCTCTGTGGGGCACTGGCAATGACAATTGCCAGCCCCTTCATAACTCTGCAGTTTGCACACTGTATTAAATACCAACCAAGAGAAATGAAAAAAAAAAAAAAAGCATTTGGTTAATATATCCTTTTGTCTACAATGTCATATACTCTCAGAATAAATAAATTAAAATACTTTAAATTATGGGATTCCCAGGTGACTCAGTGGTAAAGAACCCACCTGCCAATGCAGGAGATGCAGGTTCCATCCCTGGGTCAGGAAGATCCCCTGGAGGAGGAAATGGCAACCCACTCCAGTATTCTTGCCTGGAAAATTCCATGGACAGAGGAGCCTGGTAGGCTACCGTCCATGGGGTCACAGAGTCAGACATGACTGAGCAACTCAGCACAGCACTACTTTAAATTATTGTATATATTTATATATATCTATATCCTTTCTGCACCATCTTATTTCTTTGTCTTTTAGACAAATTTTATTACTTCTTAGAGAACAGAGATGTTTTCATTTGCAGTCTGTCACGTTTTTTAACTATAAGAGCTCTCCTCAAGATGAAATTTTCCTTTAAAAAAATGAATTCACTGACTTTTTATTTCACATTGCCCTGGAAAATAGAGTGGTCTAGTCTTAAAGTTACTGTATGATATTTTTAAGGTTCACCATTAGCCACTTAATATGAGCCTGTTTACTTTTCAATTGTTACGTAATGTTCATAGTTAAGGAAACATAGTTAAGTTCTCAACGTGTCAAAACTTNTTCTTGCCTGGAAAATTCCATGGACAGAGGAGCCTGGTAGGCTACCGTCCATGGGGTCACAGAGTCAGACATGACTGAGCAACTCAGCACAGCACTACTTTAAATTATTGTATATATTTATATATATCTATATCCTTTCTGCACCATCTTATTTCTTTGTCTTTTAGACAAATTTTATTACTTCTTAGAGAACAGAGATGAGAGACCAAAAGCCCACTATAAATGGGGTGCCAAGAAAGCTAAGTTAGAAAAATGTGCCCAAATTTCTTTTTCCTAAAACAAATCTTCCTTTGTCCCTTGGTGTTTTATTTTTTGCCTTCACCCATCTCCATGAAGAGACAGAAGGAACCCACCACAGCTTTTGTTTTAACCGGACTGGTGGTCCAAACAGCAACCTAGACTTACTTGAGTGGTGGATGAACATTCAATATGATTTGAAACCTAGGGGGCGCCCAGTCTCCAGTCCCTCTGATCCTCGACTTCAGTTTAATTTCCTGGACGACATCTGTGCTGGATTCAAAGTCTTTCTGGACCTGCTCTTCATTTACAACCTGCATAAATAACCCAGAAGAGGATTCAGGAGCAACTTAAACAAGCACATTTCAGGAACTGAAATAAAAAGAACATTCAGATGTATTCCCAACATTAACCTTTACCTTGAAAAATAAAAACTGCTTTTAAATGAATAACAGAACCTGGCCAGAGCCCTCTCTGTGTCTAAAACCCTCTGCAGGAGAACTGCTTCAGACGCCACCCAGCTGAGATCACTCTGCTCGGTATTTTTAGTTAGTTCTTTTGTTTCCAGACTGCGAATTACTGTAAGTAGGTCAGTGTGAACTGGAATGCCTTCCTGCCTAGCAGAAGCTGAAGCCTCACCCTGCCTAGTCAATAGCTGACAGATGCTGTGGATCTGAATCCCCTTCACCAGGAATTGTTCTCTGCAGACACTGCCCAGCTTGTACAGGTGCAGACACCACCCCCACCTCTGACCATGAAACTTTCCTCTTAGCATCTGAGATCAAGACTTCTCCAATTACCGTCTACATCTCCACAGTTTGGCCGCTTTTGAGCCTTATTTCCCAGGAAGATTAAGATGAACCCTCCCCCAAACATACCCCACTACCCACAAACATGCTCTCCAACTACATCAAATGACTCTGCTCAACAAACACACCACGGGGACTTCCCCAGTGGTCCAGTGGTGAAGACTCTGTGCTTCTACTGCAGGAGGCGAGGGTTCAATCCCTGGTCAGGGAACTAAGATGACGCAGCCAAAAGAACCAAAACCCAGAAGCACCAGGCACCTCCCAGTCATTTTTACTCCAGCTGCTCCTTTGCCAAGAGTCCCCTTCATACACCCCTACCTGACCTGCTACAGTTCTGCCTGGCCTAATACTTGACTCAAGTCCTGAGATCTCCATTCAGCCTTTCCAGGTTCCCCTGATGACGTGGAACACCGCCTCCCCTGCACTTCCAGCGTGCTTTCTCTCCTACCCGATTACAGCCTCTGCCACCCCATCCTCTGCCCGCAGTGAGCTGCCTGTTTGGAGGGCAGAGCACTCCACAAGGGGACCAGCCTGGACTTTCAAATGAGGCAGCCTGGGGGCTCGACTCCTGCTCTACCACTGACCAGCCCCGCTGAGGGTCTGCAACTAACACCTTAAAATAACGGGCTTCCATGTATGGATGGATGTGAGAGTTGGACTATGAAGAAGGCTGAGCGCCGAAGAATTGGTGCTTTTGAACTGTGGTGTTGGAGAAGACTCTTGGGAGTCCCTTGGACGGCAAGGAGATCCAACCAGTCCATTCTGAAGGAGATGAGTCCTGGGATTTCTTTGGAAGGAATGATGCTAAAGCTGAAACTCCAGTACTTTGGCCACCTCATGCGAAGTGTTGACTCATTGGAAAAGACTCTGATGCTGGGAGGGATTGGGGGCAGGAGGAGAAGGGGACGACCGAGGATGAGATGGCTGGATGGTATCACAGACTCGATGAACGTGAGTCTGAGTGAACTCTGGGAGATGGTGATAGACAGGGAGGCCTGGCGTGCTGCGATTCATGGGGTCGCAAAGAGTCGGACATGATTGAGCGACTGAAAGGATGGTGGTCTAGTGGTTAAGAATCCACCTGCCAATGCATGGCACATGGGTTTGATCCCTGGTCCGGGAAGATTCCACATGCCGCAGGGCAACTAAGCCTGTGAGCTGTAACTGCTGAGCCCATGCGCTGCAACAAGAGAAGCCACTGCAATGAGAGGCCCTTGCATTAGCCCCGGCTCACCACAACTAGAGAAAAACCTGTGCCTAGCAATGAAGACCCAGCACAGCCATAAATAAATGAGTAAATAAACTAAACTAAATTAACAATAGCATCTACCTCACAGGAGATACGTGAGGATTAAGACATGAATTGCTGAGCACAGGCCCTGGTGCATTACAAATGCCCAATAAACATCAGGTTCGTCCTTCCTTTCGAGTCTCCCCTAACGCCCAGCAGCCATACAAGGAAACATAGAAACCTCTGATGTGGAGAGCAGGCAAAATGAGAATTTAAGAACTGAAGATCAAATTCTGTTGAGACTTACTATGGAGCCAGCTGCATCAAGAGAGCCTGCCAGCTGATAATGAACTTCTGCCAGCATCCAGCATTTCTTGAATACGCGGTATAACTCTTTGGCTGTTAGCTCAGCAGAATTGAAGTTTGGCTCATGAATGACACTGCAATGTAAGAGATGCAAACATGGAAAATTATTTTCATAAGAAGTGTGTTAAGGGTCTTTGCTGCGGGTTTTTAACTATTTCCCCTCCCCCCTCAAAAAAAGCAGAGGACGTGACACACAGCAGACCATGTGTGCGTCAGCCACACCCCAGTGGTTATCTTACTTAACACAATCCCTCCACGTTCCACAGAGCAGCTTGTGTTTATTGAGGGTACCAAGGTGGGGAGGGGTGGTGAGAAGAGGACCAGGTTGAAAGTCAGAAGACCTGGGTTCAAGCCCTCTCTTTTGTGCCCCCATGGACTGCAGCCCAGCAGGCTCCTCGGTCCATGGGATTTCCTAGGCAAGAGTACTGGAGTGGGTTGCCATTTCCTTCTCCAGGGGATCTTCCCCACCCAGGGATCGAACCCACGTCTCCTGCATTGGCAGGCGGATTCTTCTCCACTGAGCAAACTGGGAAGCGAGTTGGAGTTCCCCTGCTGCTATTTAACAGCATGGTGTCCAGATGCACTTCTCATCTGAACCTCAGTTTCTACACCCATAAAATTGGGTTTAAAAACCCCTGCCCATCCCACCCATGAGGATTAAATGA
>SJYH01003906.1:1593513-1606964 GCA_006408735.1 Sylvicapra grimmia | reverse complement strand
TGGTGATTGCTTCACTTCTAAACAGTGATCCTTGTTATTGGAATTTGGCCCAAGATGTCAGAGGCCTGGTGTGATGGCCCAGGGGTCTGTGTGCTAATGAAAGTGGGAGGTAGATACCTCTTAGAGGTGTCGGAGGAACATCCACAGGGCACTGTGGTATTGCTGAAATCTCCAAGTTCTGTGGGAAAATCGAAGAAAAGGTAATGGAGGGCTTTTAGTCTGTTTCTGTTAACCACAGTCAATTTGATACGAACACAAAACTAGCTGCCTACATCTCAGAAAGGACCGATTATTCAAGATCACCATCCTTCAGGTTCTTTTGCATTTCTGTTATGAGACAACAGCTATTATGAGGCCATAGGTGGGATTTTAAAATATGCTCATCTGAAATTTCACCAAAATATAATGGAGGGGGCCAAATAGATATCAGACCCTAATGGTCTGCTTTTGCATCCAAACAGGTACCAGACCCTAATGGTATCTGCTTTTGCATTCAAACAGGTATCAGACCCTAATGGTATCTGCTCTTGCATTCAAACCTACACGAGATGAGAGATTAATATCAAGACATCATATTTTTTTTAATATCAGGGACACAATCTGATTTGGGGAGAGGTTTCCCTGAATGACACTGTCACGTATTGTGTGTGATGTGTGTCATCAGGTGTGTGGGGGAGGGTGCCTCCATCACAGCCCTTGAGTTTCCAAATCTCACCTACGATAACAAAGTCATCAAAGTCACATTTGCAGTCCTCTTCCGTCACCTCAGAGAAAGTAGGTGTTTCAACCGCTGGGCTGACCTGTAACACAGCGCAACCTAGAGGAAGAAGAAAAAAAGACTGTCCAACCTGCAACACCCGGCTAAACTGAAAAGGAGGAATGAAAGGGCTGAGTTGACTTGAAAAGAATTTTAAAATTCAGCTGCAATAATTAGAAAGGTCAGGGGGTGAGGAGGGAGGTGGGAGGGGAGTTCAGGATGGTGGGGACACATGTATACCTAGGACCAATCCATGCTGATGCATGGCAAAAAGCATCACGATATTGTACAGTACTTATCCTCCAATTAAAATAAAAAGGGCAGGGAGCTATTTTTGTGTTGTTCTTAAGTTCACAAGATTAAGTGAAACAGACTGATGAGTCTATTGGGGTCCATAGGAGTATTCTACCTACTTCCATGGAAGTTTGGAAATTTCCACAATACAAAGTTTAACAAATGGAAGAGAAAGGAGAAACAATCTTTTGTTGCTGTTGTTCACAGTAAGGAAAAGAGTACAGGTGACATGAACACTGTCCTAGGTTGAGTGTGCGTGCTCACTCACTCAGTCGTGTCCAACTCTTCATGACCCCATGGACTGCATTCTTGTTTCCCAGGCAAGAATAACTGGAGTAGGTATCAAACCCATGTCTCCTGTGTCTCCTGCATTGGCAGGCAGGTGCTTTACCACTGAGCCACCTGGGGAGCCCACCAGGTTGAATATGTTCCCCTAAATGCCCCCTACCCAGCGCCTGTGAACATGACTTCATATGGGAATAGGGTCCTTGTAATCAAGTTAAGCTGCGGTCATGCTGGATCAGGGTGAGTCCTAGAGCCGATGTGAGTGATGTTGTAAAAAGCGGGAAGTTTGTACACAGACACGGATACTCAGAGACCAAACATCCTGTGAACATGGAGACTGGAGGGACGCTCTACAAGCCAGGAGCAGCAGTGACTGCCCAGAGTCTGGAGACAGGCAGGGATAAAAATTCTCCCTCAAAGCCTCTAGAAGGAACCAACCTTCCAGACAATTCCATGCCGACCTGTGACCTCCATGACTGTGAAAGGATCCATTTCTGCCGTCTTACAACACCTAATTTGTAGTATTTTGCTACAGCACCTCCAAGACATGAATACAAATATGTTCATGCTTTTCTATCCCTAATACCAGTTTGGAGAATTAGCCTAAGAATGTCTTCACACAGAGAGAAAAAAAAAGTGAAAAAGGAAGGTTGTGATCACAAAGGAGTTTTTAAAATCCATTTAAAGTGTTAAAATACTGAAAGCCACCTAAATGCCAAATAACTGGGAAAAGACTTTGCAAATCATGCTGTTACTTCAAGAAACACCCTCACTGAAAAAATGTGATCACTGATAAACCATTCTAGCTGGGGGATATCAATTTCTCAGCTTTGGTTTCTTCCTGGGTTAAATGGGGGCAGTTTCACCCACTTCTGTGTTTCTTACACTCTTTTGATCATGATCAGCAGTAACATACAATTTACTTTACAACCTGGTACAGGCACAAAAATAACTGGTAAAGTTCCAGGAAGCATCGCTCACCCCATGTGAGGTGCGTGCTGATACTGTGCAGTTGTTTGCTTGCCTTTTTAACACTGTCTGGATCAAGCTGTAGTTTGCTGAACTCTGCTCTACCTCATGAAGTAACCTCTATGACCATAAATGTCACAAGGGTGATACTTGATAAAAGATCAATTTTTTATCTAGGTGGTAGAAATATTTTAAATTTTTATTTAATATATTAATATATTTTTTTAATTCAGCTAAACATGAGCTTCCAGTCAACCATTCAACACATAAAGTATTTCAGGCAAAGCCCTACCTATGGATTCCCAACATCTGCGGATACCCAGTGCGTCACAGACTCCTTGTTACCAGGATGAATGAAAGAGGATAACGTGGGGAAGGGAGCCAGTGTAAAGAAGAGGAATGCTGGGTGACAAGACAGAGGAATGGGAAAAGCAGGATGGAGCCTAAGAAAAAGCACGTGGATTTCACAACTGAGTGGCACGTGATGACCAATTTCAAGCCAAGCGGCAGAAATGGCGGGGATCATCAGGTTACTCCAGAAGGACAGGGTTTGACAGATGTGTGGGGAGAATACAGCAGAAAGCTTCCTCATATTTGCCCGCCCCCCACCCACTCACCTTCATAGCCACTGTCAGATGAAGTGGAAGACCCAGATTCCTGCTTTACGTGGGTATAAAAGGTCCCTTCCAAGTCTGCCTGATCATTCCCGAGTGACCTGCCAGCCTCCTCGGTACTCCAGGTCTCTGTGTGCTGCTGACTTAGAATATTACACTTCATTTTCTCCATGACTGATATAATCATATCTGCAACGTAAAAGTGGGCATTTTCCTGCAGAGGCAAAGATGATCAGTTAAAATTCTCACAAGCATAATCAACTTGGTTCCCCCCCCCACCCCGGCCACCCCCTCAGGGTGTATTAGATTGAAAAATCAAGAAGTTATATTTAAGTGAAGTTAATGCATAGACATATATTTNATGCTGTCTCTTATACACATCTAGATGTGTATAAGAGACAGCCCCCCCCACCCCGGCCACCCACTGAGGGTGTATTAGATTGAAAAATCAAGAAGTTATATTTAAGTGAAGTTAATGCATAGACATATATTTATTTCACTGTGTTATCATAGGTCATCACATCAAGAATAGCCCATATCTTCCAGAGGTGGAAGATTTAGCCCACTGCAACCAAAAGATGATGCAAGTTGAATTTCCTGTGATATTAAACCCTAGATTGGTGGTGCTGCAATGGGAGACATTACTCATCAATCATGGAAAATTTCCCAGCTGAGGGCAGACCCTACCAGTCAAATGTTGAAATGAAACTTATTTGCCTTGCCTCCTCCAGTGAGGTTTACAGACTGAAATCAGAACAGGCATACTCCGAAGTGTTAACCCTCTTGGTGGTTTTAAAAAGAAGAAGGAAGCCATGTTCACCTTTTCTACATCAACAGGGAGAACGAATGCCTCTGGTGAGAAGGAATTTGAGGAAACAGTTCTTCCGCCAACTTGAACAGCATCTGCCAATACAGCAAGTTATTAAAAATGGAGAAAAAGAAATCCAAAGTTTATCTTCGAAAACAATTTTAGGGAGTGACTTTCAAATGTTTAAAATATTATCACAATTCTAGAATAAAACAGGATGACACAAGAAGAAAGACTCCTCTGATGGAAGGCCTTGTAGGTGGCAGAGGGTCATCATTTCTGCAAGCTACAGGAATAACTTGAGAGGAATCCTTAGAGAAGGCACGGGAGAACCACGGGAATGGAGGAGAGCAATGAGGGAAGAGGGGAAAGAGAAGAGAAACATGGAAACTACCTATAGGAGATGGAGGGTGAGAAGGAATAGTCTGGAAGCAGGACTGTAAGAATTACGGGATCATTCCTCCAACACACTGCAAATGACCTAAAACTTCCTGTTTACAGTAACAAACAGTAACAAAATCTATCTGAAAAAGGTCAGCACCGCTTCTCTAAAATGATCTTCCTCTAGTCAGAAACAAGAAGAAACTGCAGAGGTTATATTCGGCTGACTCATCCATTCTGCATCCTTATTAAGCCACTCCATTACTGGCAATGAACGCCACCAAGACAAAAATGAGGTCATGTGGTATCTGATTGCAGCACATAAGGCAAAACATTTCTGTGACATCCATAACCGCTGCTGTGCCAACCTGATGCATCGGAACCAAGTGCTACAGATGTCTTGATGGTTTTAAAGCTCTTGGGGTGGCAAACACACAGGCAAGCAGGATTCCTCCAACTATTGCAGGGAAAAACTGACTCCATGATGGATCTGTTTCTTTTACTTTAACCTGTGCTTCCCAGTTGGTTTGGTTCACTAAAAGGATACTGTCCATACATAATGGCCTGCCTCAGGGAACCCTGCCCCTCTGCCTGAATGTGAAACCAAAATGCCTTTTCTTCAGGACCCTGTCCACCAGTGGATGGCTATAGGAAGGAAAAAATTAACACATTCCTTCCTGGAGGCTGGCCATTCCAGGAGATCTTTGTAAGATTAATGGTCTTTTGTACTTTACATCCTCCCTTCCCCCATGTCTGTTCTATAAAAGAACCTGGCATCCAGACCCTGATAAGATGGTTATTTTGAGACATTAGTCTACCATCTTCTGGGTCAGCCAGCTTTCTGAATAAAGTCATAGTCCTTGCCTCAACACTTCATCTCTCAGTTAATTCACCTGTCGTGCGATGAGCAGAGTGGGTTTGGACTCAGTAACATAACCCCTTCCTGCCTCGTGTTCAAGAACTCCACTGTTCCATTGAAAACTTTGGACCTCTTAGCTTCAGAAGCCATCTGGGGTAGGCAAAGTTTTTCTGAAAAGGACTACGTAGTAAATGTAGGACCTGAGGGCCACACAGCACCTGCTGCAATATTACTCGGTTCTGCCGTTGCCCTGGGAAAGCAGCTATAAACAAAACAAACACAGCTTTATCTGTAAAATCAGAAGTCTGGTGGCATTTGGTTATAGGTCCTGGTTTGGGGACTCTGACAATAGAGGGGAAAATGCAGAGAAAAATCAGGCAGTGGCTTCCAGTTCCAGCTCTCCACACACCAGCTGTGCCTCTACAGTAAAATTTCCTCATCCTAGGAATTAGGATAATCATTTTATTAGGAAACTGAAGGAGCTAAGGAATGTAGAAGCACTGTAAACGTATAGATCCTATGCCAACAAAAGGAATTGTTTCTTACAGCCTCAGGAAATGCAGACAGGCTCAGCTGTGTTTCCCTCCCATATACTCTAAGAAAGGAAATCCCCGCTACTGCCATTTGAGATGCAGCAGATCCCGGAAAATGCCTCATAATGGCAAATGCCTGTTCTGCCCAGTGCTGCCCCTACACCAAAGAAAGAACCAGATCACTCGAGACTTCTTTTCCTTAAGCCCGTGTAATGAATCCCCTCGCCAGGTTTAAGACAGATGGCCAAAAAAATGGAGTGGTTTTTTAAAGGTACTTAGAGAGATTGCTAGGGCCACTGTTTTTGGACAAAAGGGGCTGGTGTGTTTGTTTTCTTTCTTGGGCAAAGGATAATTTTATTTACTTTTCTTTACAGATGTCCTTTGATGTGGACTATTTTTTNGACTTCTTTTCCTTAAGCCCGTGTAATGAATCCCCTCGCCAGGTTTAAGACAGATGGCCAAAAAAATGGAGTGGTTTTTTAAAGGTACTTAAGAGAGATTGCTAGGGCCACTGTTTTTGGACAAAAGGGGCTGGTGTGTTTGTTTTCTTTCTGGGGCAAAGGATAATTTTATTTACTTTTCTTTACAGATGTCCTTTGATGTGGACTATTTTTCAAAAGTCTTTATTGAATTTGTTACAATACTGCTTCTGTTTTGTTGTTGTTGTTTGTTTGTTTGTTTTTAAGATGAGAGGCATGTGGGATCTTAGCTTCCTGAGCATAAGATTTAACCTGTTCCCTCTGTACTGGAAAGCGAAGTTGTTACCACTGAACCACCAGGGAAGTCCCAGAAAGGATAATTTTAAATTGCAGAACAACTTCTTGCTCAGGAACACAAAAAGTTATTTGGGGCAGGGATACCCTAAGCCTTCGGAGAAGGCGATGGCACCCCAACTCCAGTACTCTTGCCTGGAAAATCCCATGGACAGAGGAGCTTGGTGGGCTGCAGTCAGACATGCTTGGGTCGCTAGGAGTCAGACACAACTGAGCAACTTCACTTTCACTTTTCACTTTCATGCATTGGAGAAGGAAATGGCAACCCACTCCAGTGTTCTTGCCTGGAGAATCCCAGGGACGAGGGAGCCTGGTGGACTGCCGTCTATGGGGTCGCACAGAGTCAGACACGACTGAAGCGACTTAGCAGCAGCAGCAGCAGCTCACTAGGCCCTAAAGATCATCTTCTCTTTATAACTTGTCGTGGTGGTGGTCTGTGGGAAAGACTTTCAATTTTCTCTCTTTTCTCCTCACCCTCCCATGAGACAATCAAGTAGGAGACTAACTTCTCAGTTTTCAACCACTAAATTTGTAAGTCACTTTTTTCCTGAGAACTACCCAGGCAGGTGAGCAAAAAAGAAAAAAAAGGCCTGCAATCAGACTGAGCTACTGAGCACACATGCCATCAGACAGTGCTATATTGCTCAAACTTGGTTCTTATCTCCAAGTTAGCTCATTGAAAAGACTGTCCAGAATCTGCTTATTCTTAAATTGTATGTTAAAGACTGTCACCATCTTTGAGTTTTCAAAAGTTTCAGTAGAACAAATAAAGCTCATATCTTAGGAAAGGGAGAGGACTGGTTTCTGCTAATGAGAAATAAATATACATGAGTGTACACACACACATAGGCAGCTTTTAAATTGCTTTAAAATAAAAAACTTCCTTGACTATTTGAACTAGGATTCCAACAAAAATACAATTTAATGCAAAGTATGAATATAGAATAATTAATATTTAAAATTAACTAAGCATGCCACAAATCATAATAACAAGAATAGCTTAATTTATTGACTTGAGTGGCATCTGGCATGGATTACTTGAGTTTCAGAATTTTGGCATTTTAGAAATATGTGCCTGACCTTAGAGCAACGGGAGACCTGGTTTTAACTGGAAAAAAGTTTTGTCCCGTTTGGAGGAATTGTGGTTCCTGTTTTTAAACCTTACTATTTTTCTAGTCACACCCTGTCCAGGTAAATCTAACAGGTGAGGCGTGTTCCTCTCCCACATGAGCACTGGTGTGAACCGGGGCTCACTCTCTAGGGACCACCTTCCACCATCACGCTAAATGCTGAGCACTTCTGGTGCTCTAAGATGACAGCTGACACTGATTATTGACGAAGTTCTCCTGCAGTCTCAGGAGAAAGGGAATTCTTGACTCCATCAGTTGTGACCCTCCCAGTGGCTGGGGTAAAGACGATATGAACTGAGCTGGCACCCTGGCTGGTGAGCATCCAGGAAAACCAGTAGCCTTTTCCTCATGAGGAACACTCAGCCTCAGCCGCAAGCAAGAGCAGGTGTGAGATCAGACAGGAAGGGTGGAAGTCCAAACTAGAGTTACCTGCATTAGCAGAAGCTGTCAGCTGGGAAGGCTTGAAAAAACCCCTACCATCCTCAGGACATGGGGGACCGGACACAGTCTTGGAGCTCGTGATCAGAGACGTGTGAGGACAGCATCTTGGGAGCACTGCCCGCTCTTCCTTCGAGGTAACAGTGGAGTCACTGCCATTGCCAGCTGCGCCCCGGGCAGAGGAGCTGCCCACAGAGTCCGCGGTGCCCTTCGACAGTGATGTCTCCACCATGGAGTCCGCAAGAGACGAGGGTGAAGCGCCCAAGGGAGATTTGGTGTTGGACACAGTGTGGCTCTCTCTGTTCCCCACTGCGAGCACCTGGGGGGACGCGTCCTGCAGCTGCTGCTGCGCACACGGGGGGTTAATCCAGGCAGCTCTGTGCCTTGTGAACCTGATGTCTGATGGGCAGGGGGGGTGTTCAGTGTCCAGGAGGCTGGGCAAGCTGTCAGTGTCGCCTGGGTCATCGCTGACCTCTTCCCAGGGGTCCACGGGTGAGTCCTGCCGGCCCGAAGACTGTGACACCATCTTCAGGGCTCAGGGCTAGTGTGAATTCCCTTGTGCTGTTGGATTGGACCTTGAACTCACCACATGGCCCGCTGGAGGGCTGGAGAGCTTATCTGCAATGAGTGAGAATTATTTACCATAAACAAGGGCTCAATCATATTTTTTAACTCCACATTCTTATGAGGAAGCAAAGAAACTTCATGTTTCAACAGAGTCTGGACTTTTCTCTATCCAACACAGTAAACTCCACTTAGATTTAAAAGTAAAATATTAATAAGTTGGCCATAAAACTAGCAGCAAATGTAAGGGATATGACACTGAGATAGGAAAGGGGTTTCAAAGCATAAAAATAATTTTTTTATGAAGAAGCACAAGCTGGAATCAAGATTGCAGGGAGAAATTATCAATAACCTCAGATATGCAGATGACACCCTTATGGCAGAAAGTGAAGAGGAACTAAAAAGCCTCTTGATGAAAGTGAAAGTAGAGTGAAAAAGTTGGCTTAAAGCTCAACATTCAGAAAACTAAGATCATGGCATCTGGTCCCATCACTTCATGGGAAATACATGGGGAAACAGTGGAAACAGTGTCAGACTTTATTTTTTGGGGCTTCAAAATCACTGCAGATGGTGACTGCAGCCATGAAATTAAAAGATGCCTACTCCTTGGAAGAAAAGTTATGACCAACCTAGATAGCATATTCAAAGGCAGAGACATTACTTTGCCAACAAAGGTCTGTCTAGTCAAAGCTATGGTTTTTCCAGTGGTCATGTATGGATGTGAGAGTTGGACTGTGAAGAAAGCTGAGCGCTGAAAAATTGATGCCCTTGAACTGTGGTGTTGGAGAAGACTCTTGAGAGTCCCTTGGACTGCAAGGAGATCCAACCAGTCCATTCTAAAGGAGATCAGGCCTGGGTGTTCACTGGAAGGGCTGATACTAAAGCTGAAACTCCAGTACTTTGGCCACCTCATGTGAAGAGTTGACTCATTGGAAAAGACTCTGATGCTGGGAGGGATTGGGGGCAGGAGGAGAAGGGGACAACAGAGGATGAGATGGCTGGATGGTATCACTGACTTGATGGACATGAGTCTGAGTGAACTCCGGGAGTTGGTGATGGACAGGGAGGCCTGGCGTGCTGCGATTCAAGGGGTCGCAAAGAGTCAGACACGACTGAGCAACTGAACTGAACTGAAAGTCGTATAAGGATACTGCTGATAGAAAACTAAAACAACAGCAAAGTGTAAAACATCCCCTGCATTATTTCAAAATTAAATGTCAAACCCAAAATGGGAATGCTGCCTAGGAGTAAAGACATGTTTTTATAGTTTTTTAAATTATTACTATTGGGGTATAATTGCTTCACAATGTTGTGTTAGTATCTGCTGTACAAAAGAAGTGAATCAGCTACAAGTATACATATATCCCCTCCCTCTTGGATATTCCTCCTAACCCCCACCCCACCCTTCTAGGTCATCACAGAGCACTGAGCTGAGCTGCCTGCCCTTTATAGTAGGTTCCCACTAGCTATCTATTTTACATATGGTAGTATACGTATGTTTCTGCTTTTTATTTAGTTTGTGGTCGTATTTCAACAAAGTGGACCCATAGCATGTGAAACTGAGGGCAACCAACAGCACTAAAAACTTGGTTTTGTCTAACTTTACATGAGCTTATGAAACTTACTTAGATTATAAAAGCAATAAAAATTTATGATTTGCTTACAATATCTAAAGAACACACTGTGGTCTAGATGCTGTCTTTAAAATGGTCCACTCGCTTTTTAGCTCCATTGTTAACACTAGTAAATTAGGCAATGATTACAATGTTGAGAGCGAGTGACACAGACGAGAAGCACTCTTGTCCCTAATTACAGCCCAGCACACGTGTCTTCCTAACACTCTGCCGCTGGCCCTCACATGGTAAAGCTCAGCCTTCAACAGTCACTGCGAGATTGGCAAGGGGAAGGTTTAGCAATGAAGGTGTCTGCTTGGACACTGAGCCTAAATGAAGGGTGAAGTCCATGGGTACACTTCAACAAGCGAGGCTCTGGTCCTCATAAAGTTCCAGGGCTTTAAACATCATTTTTATGTGTACAGGTGACTCCCACATAGATCTGTATTCCTGACCTCCCCTGAACTCAAGAGTGTATCCTACTGCTTATTTGACATTTGTCTAGGGGCATCACACATGATATATCCAAAGAAACACTGATTTCTGCAACCCCCACACCCACCCCAATCTGCTTCTTCCTGGTTTTCCCCATCTCAGGAAACATATCCAGCCCCAGTTGCTGAAGTCTCAAATCTAGGAGTCATCATGACCCAATCTTCCAGAGCTCTCCATCTTTAACCCACCAGCAAGCTTATTCCTGAACTTCCCCGGTAGCTCAGAGGTAAAGAATCTGCCTGCTGATGCAGGAGACGCAGGAGACTTAGGTTCGATCTCTGGGTGGGGAAGATCCCTGGAGGAGGAAATGGCAACCCACTGCAGTATTCTTGCCTAGGAAATCCCACGGACAGAGGAGCCTGGTGGGCTACAGTCCATGGGGCCACAAAGAGTCAGACGTGACTGAGCTCAATAGCAACGAACTTACATCTATAGCTACCGCCTAGTCTAAGTCACCATTTTTCCAATGGTCTCCCCGATTCTTCTCTCACCTGTTTATAATCAAGTTATTCAGAGATATCTTTTTAAAATCTAAATCAATCCCCTATCTGACCCTGTCAGCTACACATTGGCACTTGCTGTCTACCTCTACAAGGACTAAACATGTGCCGCTGAAGCTACTGATTTTCAACACCCCCTGAAGGGGTTCAGGGTGGAGAGCAGAAATGAGGCATCCTGTGCTCCGGGGATGAGCAGGACTGGCAGGACAGGTCTTCAGATAGTTAGATATTTTCAGGAGCTAATTTTATGAGCCAACTCGTGTATCTCCTCCTATCTAGAAAAGCCCTAAAATCCTTCGTGGTGACGACTATTCCTCGTGACTAGCAGAAAGCATCACGAGACTAGCAGAAAACTTTTGGGAAAATATGTGCTTGATTGCATATACTCTCCCATCACTAAAATCACATATATACTGAACTTCCCCCTGCCTCTTTGGGGCAGTTTCTCAGAGCTATCTGAGGTGCTGTCTCCCAGGCGAGACCCCTCATTTCACCTCAAATAAAACTTAACTCACAGGCTTCCCTGGTGGCTCAGTAGTAAAGAATCCGCCTTGCCAATGCAGGAGACACAAGGTCGATCCCTAGTCTGGGAAGATCCCACCTGCTGAGGAGCAACTAAGCTTGTGCGCCACAACCACGGAGCTGGTGCTCTACAGCCCAGGAACTCAACTACTGAGCCCATGGGCTGCAACTAGAGAAAAGTCTGTGCAGCAACAAAGACCCAGAACAGCGAAAAATAAATATATAAATACAATTATATAATTACACATTATATTGATAATTATATAATTATAAATATTAATAAATATAAATAAAATTATATAAAATAAAACTTAACTTGTAACTCTCACATTGTGCATTTTTTAAAAGTTGACAACTCCCACCCCATCATAGCTTCCCATTAAATCCCGAATAAAATCCAGAATCGTCACCTTGTTCCCCACGCACGACAGCAGACTTCTCTGGCCTGTCCACCCTCTGTCAGTCCCAGCTATGAAGCAAGCTCTTGACTCCCACAAGCTCTTGTTCACTTTCTGTTCTAGTCCCTCTGTTTGGACGGCTCTCCCCTCAAATGACCACACGTCTGACACCTTCCTGTTTTATGCACTCCTGAGTTTATGAATGACTTCCTCAAAGAAGTCTTTCCTAACCACCTCTCTTAACACAGTTCCCTGGTTGCACCTTAACACACCACTTTGCTTAATCTTCAGCACAGCAGCTCTCACTTCCTGCTGCTTACTGTCATCCTTGGCCACCTCTCCACCCCCGGCTAGAAGCTCCAGGAAAGCAGGGGCCTTGTCTCAGAGTGGCCGATGGGGGCTCAGTAAGAGCTACAGACTGAATGGACAAACCCAGCAAAATGAACACAGAGTTACAGGCTGGAGAAAAGGCTTCTGTGATTGGTACACCCGCTCTGCTGTCATGGCAGACCTCATCAGAGAGGAAAGTGAGTCCCTGTTTCCTAAAGATGCGAAATTTTTCTCACCCAAATGCTTACAAATAGACCCAAAAAGGCAATGTGAAAATCGTTCAAAAAATCTGTGGGTTTTCTTGATTTGGGGGTCTTCCATTCTAGGTCACAGCTTTTGGAGCGACGCAGGAGACACTTTCAGTCTCAAGTCGTGTCCGACTCTTTGTGACCCCGTGGACTGTAGCCCGCCAGGCTCCTCTGTCCATAGCATTTTCCAGGCAAGAATACAGGAGTGGCTCGCCATTTCCTTCTCCAGGAGATCTTTCCAGACCAGGAATCAAACCCACATCTCCTGCATTGGCAGACAGATTCTTTACCACTGAGCTACCAAGGAAGACTGATGCTGGAGACAGACAGACAGGCGTGTGCGTGTGTACAGACAGACAGACAGACGTGTGCATGTGCGTGTGTACGTACACCGACTCAATGGACATGAGTTTCCGTAAACTTCGGGAGCTGGTGATGAACAGGGAGGCTGGTGTGCTGCAGTCCATGGAGTCGCAAAGAGTTGGACACGACTGAACTGAATGTGTATATATATGCCATCTTGAGAACACAAGCTCCAGATCACCAGTCACAAAATATCACAGGATTTGATGATAAACTGCCAGCTCTTACTATCTGAAGTGTTTCATCTTCCTTCTCCCAAGCTCAAATCCCACCTGTGCCCCAATTTCTCTCTGTCACACATCTTTTCCTCTCCAGTAATTTCAAGTGTTATAATTAAAAAAAAAAAAGCCCACCCATGACTATGGTTTTATAAAATGCCCCAAACACAGAAGTCTAGAGGAAAAAGTGAGGCCTTCTCATCACACCAAGCCCCACCAACCCCAATTCTTTTCAGAAATAACACTGTCAACCATTTTATTCCTTCCAGATCTTCTATGAATTAACACACATATGTCAGATCAGAAGATATGGCATGTTTTCTTTTTTATACATGTGATCACACGGGACATATGCTAAA
>SJYH01003906.1:1536069-1592895 GCA_006408735.1 Sylvicapra grimmia | reverse complement strand
ATTTTAGTTCTGAGCCCATGGCCCATGATAATCTTACTATTTCCAAAAGAATGAAGCTATGTAAGTCATGTTTTATTCTCATATTTCTACACATCATATTTAGTTTTCTGTGTGAGAGACAATTACAGCTGAGAAATCATATGGTAAGTAATAGTGTGATCCCTGTGTTTTTATAAACAGATTAAAGTTAATAATTCAAAGAGAATGATGTTATTTATGAGCCTCTCAGATATGGAAACAACTGCACTGAGCAAAAACAGACTTTCTTATAAAAAGTAATTTTCAGAAGCAGGTCCTTGTACTACTTCCTTCTAGAAAGATGTTCTTGTTTCACACAAAGAGCTTGCAGATCTTGGCTTTGCCAGGTTATAAAATAAGAACTTTTTAGAGCAGGAATAGAACCACAGAAATTCAAGCTATATCTAAGGTCACAGCTGGGGAGTGGCAGGGAAAGGATGGCAAGCCAGGCTGAACACTCATTGAGGAGGAGAAGTTTCCCTGAGAGGCACATGGACACAGAGGGTACAGCAATGATGGGAAACAAAGTCCAGTTCCCAGTGAGAAGATATCATCTCCATCTCTTGATCTTTGGGGCAAAGATGATTAGTGAGCTATCAAGAAATGGTTGCTGGTTATGCTGCTTATTGCCACACTGCTTACAATCTGTTATTCAACTAAACAGATATTTATTGAGCATATACTACATGACTGGAATTGCTTTTGTTTTGGTAGCACGAGGGTAACAGTAGTGACTAAGATAAGCTTCCTGCCTTCCAGTAGCCTACATGCTGGCAGAGGACGGACAGGGATTAAACACATACATTGATACCTCTCAGGTACTGACTGGCAGTAGATAATCTGAATCTAAGGAATGACTGGCATACCTCTCAGGTACTGACTGGCAGTAGATAATCTGAATCTAAGGAATGACAGTCCTTCCCACTGTCATAAATGAGCTCCTTTGGGTCAGAGATGCTTATGTGCAAAGATAAAAATCAATCTCCAACCACATATTAAAGGAAGAGAAATTTAGTTGCTAAGCTTACTGTCATTTCTACTGGGATTTTCCTTTTGAGAGTAAACACAGGACAGATTACTACTTAACACATGGACAACAGCAAAGGCCCTAGACAAAGAAGAGACTCCAGGACTTCCCCCACCCACCCTAAATCATTCTGGAAGGTCCCTGTGCATTGGACTCAGTGGTCCCATGGAGAATGACTGCATCAGTAGGGCCACTGCTGGGGTACAACATCCACTCCAAAGATGCCACCTTTGCAAGAGGGGAAGGTGACTCATCGTTAGCCACCATGACCTCTAGAGTGACCTCACAAAAGCCCAGTAGACCACAGTATTAGTTGCTCAGTTGTGTCCAACTCTCTGCACCCCATGGACTGTAGCCCACCAGGTTCCTCTGTCTATGGGATTCTCCAGGCAAGAATGTGGAGTGGGTTGCCATTCTCTTCAGCAGGGGATCTTCCCAACCCAGGGATCGAACCCAGGTCTTCTGCATTGCAAGCAGATTCTTTACCATCTGAGCCACCAGGGAGGCCCAAGCAGCCAGCATTTTGATGGTAGATAAACAACTTTAGCCACTAATACCCCTAACAATCTTAAAGCTACTCGATGAATAGGCAAAGTATGTCAGGTTTAGGATTTGGGGTTTTCTCTGCCTCAGCACTAACTAGTACCTGAATACACCGCTGGGAGCATCAGAGTAAAGGCTCATCTTAAATGTTATCTTCTCAGATAGGCCTCTCTGGTTACCCTATAAATAACGGCAACTGCCCTCCCTAATAGCCCCTTTCCCCCTTGGCAACTCTATTTTTTTCTCCTTACTCCTCACCACTAATCATCATTTTGTTTAACCTCAATGACTAACACCCACTAGAATGTAAAATCTTTGAGGGCAGTTTTTATTTATTTATTTGGCTGCGCTGGGTTTTAGTGGCAGCACATAGGATCTTTGACCTTTGTTGGGGCGTGTAGGACCTAGTTCCCTTGAATTGGGAATGCAGTCTTAGCCATTAGGGAAGTCCCCAGGTTGTTGGGTTTTTTTGTTTTAATTGGAGAAGCATTGTTTTACAATTGCTGTGTTAGTTTTTGCTGTACAATGAAGTGAATCAGCTATGTAATTTTTATTTTGATCACTGCTCTGCCCCTGGTATCTAGAACAGGGGCACATGATAGGTGCCCAACAAATACATTGAGTGTATGAATAAAAGAATTAACAAATTCACCAGTAATACCTAAGCATGGTTATGTTGGCTATTTCTGTTGCCTAAGAAAGGAATCCAAGAACAGGCATCACCCAGTAAAAGAAACTGGAGATCACGACCTAAAACGGCTGCCAACAATTTCCTTAGAACAGAGGATGTTAGAGAAGAGAAATCGCTCACAGGAGTTGAGCGTCAAAGGTCACATTCATTCCTTGCAACTTTGTGGTGCCTTAGTGAGCATGCCCAGTAAGAGACAGAAGCAAGCAGAGACTGAAACCATCTTGAGCCACGGCATGTGAGCCCTTCGGTTAGGACAGTTCCCCAGAACCTCTTCCCATCTCTCTGTATCCACTTCCCTTCGTGTTTTGACTTTAAACAAAGGCTCATATTCCCCCAGGACATCTGCAGACTCCAGCGATCACAGCTCACCCAGAAATCATCAAGATGCCCAATAAGGAGACTTCCTGGCTTCCGTGTCGGGGGCCAGGAATCAGAGTCAACTGCAGTTTGCAGACAGCTGCACCTCCACTGTGCACGTGCTGCATTCTCAAGAGGACAGCACAGGGAAGAAGCAGTACCAGCCTGCAGGGGTGGCTGGTGGCACCACCTGACTCCTCTCTGGGCAGCTTAACCTTGGCAGTGACCCTTACTCGTGAAGGTCATTTGTCAGAAGAACACAAAGGACAGAAAGCAAGGTGGGGTGGGAAGGGGAAGACCCAGGCAGGGCAGAGGTCAAGGAACCCCAGATATTTGCCTAAGAAGACTTCAGGGTTGCCCAAGATGCACAAATGACTGACTTCCCCTGTGGTCATTGCATACGTCACACTTAACACTCTCATTCTGCACAATGAACATTTATGATATTTCAGGTGTTCTTAGGCCAGTCTGGGAACTGAAATGCAGCCCATCAAGGGACTCACCCAAAGTCTATTAGCAATCAGCAGAAGTAGAACAAAAATAAAAATCTGACACCTGCTGGCGTCCAGCCCCGGTGGATCCAGACCCCGGGTCATTAGAAGGGGAGATGGATAGGCGAGGAAAAAACTTATTTATTAATATAAGATTAGATTAAGAAATAATAGTATAGTAAGAAAATTAGGTGGAGAAAAGAGGTTGAATAACTTGGTTTACGTGGAAAGCCAATAAAGTTCCAGACAAGGAACTTGCCGGAGTCTGTTTGAATATTGGACAGTGCCCCGCCTTGGGCTCTCTCTCTTAGGGATCTTAGAAGCCGGGACAAGTAAGCAGACTTGGTGAGCCTCCATGCCCCAGATGGGAATTCAGCGTGAAATTAAGAGTAAAGAGGAGACACGGGGGAAACCAGTCCTTCCAATGACTATTCCTGGCCTCTACTGTCTGCTGCTGCTGCTGCTAAGTCGCTTCAGTCGTGTCCGACTCTGTGCGACCCCATAGACAGGAGCCCAACAGGCTCCCCTGTCCCTGGGATTCTCCAGGCAAGAACACTGGAGTGGGTTGCCATTTCCTTCTCCATTGTGTGAAAGCGAAAAGTGAAAGTGAAGTCGCTCAGTCGCATCCGACTTCTAGCGACCCCATGGACTGCAGCCTACCAGGCTCCTCCATCCATGGGATTTTCTAAGCAAGAGTACTAGAGTGGCTTGCTATTGCCTTCTCCCTCTACTGTCTAGAAAGGCCTTTTATACCTTTCTGATTGTACATAGAGATCAATGGGTAATACAAAATTATGCAGCCCAGATTTTTATCAAAACCAGGCTTTTCTCTCTGCATACCTAGTTGTATACACAAGTCTTAGGTAATTTACATCATCTTCTGGCCAAAAGGGCCAATTAACATTTTACAGTCTTTTTTCTGATAAGGGTTTGTCAACCAGAAGACTTATTTGTGTTGATCTTCCCAAAGTCTGGTGCCACTCTCAGAAAGCACTAAATAAAGTTATATTCTTACATAGCAAAGATACAGCAATTTATAACAAGTAAAAGTACAGTGATTTATAACAAAAGAAAAGTAATTAACTCAAAAGTCTAGTGTTGCTAACATCAAAACTACTATATATCTTTTCCCATATCCTGTTTACATTGATTAACATCCTCCCAGGTGCCTAAAAGATAAAGAATATGGAGGCCTGGCAGCAATCATTGAGTCAACAGTGAAAACCCATCACTAATATGATTTTTAACTCTCTAGAAAAGGCTCTGTATCTTTAAGATGCTTTTAAGCTTTATGCCTCTCGCAGTTGGGGGGCTGTAAGCAATTCACAAGCTGTAAGAGGTCTGGGGGAACCTGTTAGGCAAGCTATCAGAGAGCTATCAGAGGGGGTTTAACGGAAACATCCCTTTCAAATGCAGAAGACTAAAGCCCCGAGTTGACTTTTTCCAGAGAATATCAGAAGAGTGGAAAAGCAGAGTGCAAAGCCCGGCAGATTTTTGGTTTTGGGGGTACATGCTCAGGAAATACCAGGGGGAACCCCTGAAGCCTGATCACGTCCTTGCGTTTTGTCAGGCTTCCTTCCTCATGACCTTGTCACGGGTGGGATTCCTCACGCTGGCATCCGGCAGACACCTGATGCAAAGCTCCTTCCCCTGGTATTTATGTGTTCCACGTGGGCTGAAATTAGCAGGATATTTTCAATTTCCTTAGCAAAGTAATTTTAAGAATTTCCCCATCAGATGTGTCACAAAGCATGGGATTAAGAACCACACAGCTGCATATATTTGATCCCATGCCTTTAGAACAGTTGTCCCCAGAATTTTATGATATGACTTCCTATTTGAAAAAAAAAATCTTTGCATTTACATCTCCAGTATAAGACTATTTATTTATAAATCTTACATATGCACAGATATTCTAATATACTGTATAATTATAAAGCATTATTGAAACAGATCCAAGAGCATAGTATTTTATTCTTGCTTTCCAATGAATCATCTTGTACCCTAAAGGTGCATAACTTTTACTTTAGGGACCACTGCTCAAGTAATGCTTTACTCAAAATCTTGTATACAAAAATCAATAACAAAAAAGACTTATACATGAATATAATTAGATAATTAAATAAGACTTAGAAAAATATTAATATAAAAATTTACCCAAAGTAAGGCTAGGTATCTGTACTTGAAAGATGGCTTTAGACCATCTTGTTTAGACCAAATATTGGGTTGGAAAAATCCAGATGAACTTTTTGGCCAATTCAATAAAGTGGGGAGCCATATTAGAAAACAGTTTGACAGTTTTTCAAAAGGTTCAACATACAGTTACCATTTGGGCAAGCAATCCCACTCCTGGCTACATATCCAAGGGAAACAAAAGTATATGTTAACATAAAAACTTACATGTAAATATTCTTAAATTGAGATATATTTGAGTTTAACGGGTACAGCATAATGATTTGATTTACATACATCATGAAGCCATTATCACAGTAAGTTTAGTGAACATCCAACCTCTCATAAAGTCACAAAATTAAAGAAAGAGAAAGAAATATTTTTCCTTGTGATGAGAACACTCAGGATTCACTCTCTTGATGACGTTCATACATAACACACAGCTGCTGCTGCTGCTAAGTCGCTTCAGTCGTGTCCGACTCTGTGCGACCCCATAGACAGAAGCCCACCAGGCTCCCCCGTCCCTGGGATTCTCCAGGCAAGAACACTGGAATGGGTTGCCATTTCCTTCTCCAATGCATGAAAGTGAAAAGTGAAAGGGAAGTCGCTCAGTCGTATCTGACTCCTAGTGACCCCATGGACTGCAGCCCACCAGGCTCCTCCATCCACGGGATTTTCCAGGCAAGAGTACTGGAGTGGGGTGCCATTGCCTTCTCCTAACACACAGCAGTGTTAGTTATATTCATCCTGTTGTACATTACAACTCTAGTACTTATTTATCTTAGAGCTGGAAGTCTGTACCTTCCACGGCTTTTATCCAGTTGTCCCTCCCCTCCCCCTCCACTGTCATCACTGGCAACCAAATGTCTGATCTCCTCTTAAAATTTGTCTTTGGAGTATAGTTGACCTACAACACTGTGCTAGATCCTGTTACACAACACAGTGATTTGTTATTTCTATACACACATGAATGTTAATGGCAGCATTGTTCAGAACAGTTAAAAAGTAGAAACAACCCAAATGTCCATCGATCAATAAATAAAAGATGCTACTCTGGCCACCTGATGTGAAGAGCCAATTCAGTGGAAAGACCCGGATGCTTGGAAAGATTGAGGGCAGGAGGAGAAGGGGAAAACAGAGGATGAGATGGTTGGATGGCATTACCGTCCAACCATCAGTTTGGTCAAACTGATGGACATCAGTTTGACCAAACTCTGGGAGATGGTGAAGGACAAGGAAGCCTGGCATGCTGTAGTCCGTGGGGTCACAAAACTGAGCAACTGGACAAACAGCCATACAGTGTAACATCGTTCAGCCACAGTAAGAAGGGAAGTACTAATACATGCTACGATATGACTGAGCCCCGAAAACATCCTACTAAGTGAAAGAAGTCATTGACAAAAAATATTTCTTATTTCTTTATGAATGAACGAAATTGTCCAGAATAGGCAAACCCATAGAGACAGAAAGTACATTAGCAGTTCTTTGGGGGATGGGAAGATAGGGGCGACAGGTAAAAATATCTTTCTGAGGTTCTAAATGTTTTCAAATCAACTATGCTAATGCTGTCACATATCTGTGAAGATAGGAAAACCACTGGATTGTACACTTCCAGTGAATTTATGTGATGTCAATTCTATCTGCATCTCAATAATGCTGCTGAAAAAATGAAATGGGCCAAGGCCATCTCCCTTCCAAAAGGTCTAGAAAGAGATGCTGTTATTCTGTGGACCACGGGCACCAAAGGAGCATGAGCTGAGAGTCAGGCTGAGAACAATGGAACTGAAAGTTAAAAGGGGAAACGGAGACTAGACAAAGGGAGCAGGAATAAATGGGCTGAAAGTAAGTATGGAGAAGGGAGAGAGCAAGCAGAAGTGAGAATACCACGACTGAACTATGCAGGAAAAAGCCCCCAAGCGCCGGCAACGACAACGCCACCCGTGTGATGGCTGAGTTCCGGGGCACTGCTTGTCTGCACCGAGGGTTCCAGGCGTCCACCCTTCTCTTCACACCAGCACTGCAGGGGAGCTTCTACTGGTCCCAATTTATAGACGGGCCGACAAACTCAGAGAGGTTAGGTATCATAGTCACGTTCGGTTAAGTGCCTATCTTTCAGAAACATATACAGAAGGATTTAGAATGGACAGAATTTATTGAATGTGCTTTAAAATAATACAGCGGGAAGGTCCAGGGAGGGATATGGATGAAACGCGATGGGCCACACTGATCACTGTTGAAGATGGAAGGAGGGCACATGGACTGTTCTCTCTACTTAATGTGTGAAATTTTCCATAAGACAATCCCCAAGTTAAAAACAAACAACCAACCTTCAACACGTGCTATGTCTTTCTGTGTACCTGAGTTGCCTGTCTGTCCTCCTTACCTATCACCTCTACAACCTATGCCTCTATACCCCTCTGCACCCTACACCCTTCTACTCTCCTCTTCCCACCCCTGTCCCAATCTTATTCAAGTTTACCTTTGGATTGAGACATTCCCCGTCATCCTTTTAAAAGCTGCATCCCTCCGAGTGTACACGCTCCCCATTTACTGACTTACTGTGTTCCACAGCACTTAGCCTCTGATTGCTTACCCATCAGCAGTCATTCATTACTAACTCTTGGAGGGCGTTTACTATATGCCTGACACGGTTCTAAGCTTTCTAAACACATACACACACACTCGATCCTCCTAACAACCTATGAGGTAGTTATGACCACACCATCTTTATTTTACAGAAGAGAAACTGAGGCACAGTCAATGGAGCCAGTTTCCCACCCAGGCTAGTCTTGCTCCAAGTCCACACTCTTACCCACAACAGCACAGGGGTGAAGGGAAGACCTTTAAATCTACGGACTTAACCACCTCTCCAGAAGATCCTCAGTCACCAAGCATGGAGCAGCTGCTGGGAGCCCCGTAACATCGGTAACACTGACATGGTGACCTCCTCAAGCCCAAATCTCCATACAGACCAGAGTTGAAATTAAGTGAAAACCCCAGCCCCAGAAAAAGACTTTATATAGGTCACAGCCAGTTCAAATGATTTGACAATTGAACCATATTGTTTAAAGTACCCTTGGGACTTCCCTGGTTTCCCAGTGGTTAAGACTTCACCTTCCAATACAGGAGATGTGGGTTCACCCCTGGTTGGGGAGCTAAAATCCCACATGCCTCCAGGCCAAAAAAAAAAAAAACAAAACAACATAAAACAGAAACAATATTGTAACAAATTCTATAAAGACTTTAAAAATGGTCCACATTAAAAAAAAAAAAGTAAACTTAAAAAAAATGCCCTTAAAAGTAAGTATATTCAGAAGTTCAAGTTTCTTCACCTACCAGATTTAAAGTGGCCATCCTCAATTTCCAAATAAAGAGAGAACACAGGAGAAACTTACATATATTTTCAGGACTTAGTTGTTCTCTGACCCACTATAGCTTGTTGGAATAAAAGAATGTAGAAGAATATAAGGATAAAAAAACACAAAACCCTCCACCCTCCAATTTTCATCACCTGAAATCAACCACAGAAAAGCATGAGTTGGCCCTGGGTGCCATTCAATGTTCCCTGCCAGAAAACGTTTGAGGTCTAATTTGCATTTATCTCTTTTATTGACGGTAATGCTAAGGATCTAAGAAAAGAAACTAAAGACTTTTTAAAAAACAATTTTCAAACATAATTGCTGGGCAAATCACACCATGTGTAGTTTCCTCCAGGTTTTACTTATTTGCCATCCGCCAGTCATTTATTACAGCTGACAAAAACAGGACTCTGAAACTTCCCTTTACACCCTGAGAAGTATTTCTTTCCAGTTCACACTCCATGTTCCAGTGAGAAATAAAGCATTCACTCAAAATAGGATTATTAGCACTGTTTTGTGCATGAGAAAAGTGAGGATCAGAAAACGGAAGTAAAGACCACACAGCAGGGCTTCCCTGCTGGCTCAGTGGTAAAGAATCCGCCTGCCAATGCTGCAGACACAGGTTTGACCCCTGATCTGGGAAAATGCCACAAGCCCCGAAGCAACTAAGTAGGCCCATGCGGCGCAACTATTGAGCCCAAGAGCCACAACTACGAAAGCCCGTGAGCCCTAGAGCCCATGCTCCGGCAACAAAAGAAGCCACCACAACGAGAACCTACATACCGCATCCAAGAGCCGTCCCAGGGATCAGCAATGAAGACCCAGCACAGCCAAAAATAAAATTAAAAAAAAAAAATGAAGACCACACAGCAATTTGGCAACTAGTTCAGCATCCTGGATCCCTGCTCAAAAGCCTTCAGTCTCTCTCACCCCAGCTGGGAGAAAACCCAGTGCAGATGCTAAGAAGAAGGAAAAAAAAAAAAAGTACCAATCAAATATAATTGTTATGCCAATCGAAGAGAAATTCCTCATTGCTCACTGTGTGACCTTGGGCAAGGCACTCAGCCTCTCTGTGCTTCAGTTTCTTTACAGATGGTTGTGAGAACTAAATGGATTGTAATATGCATATCTGAGTCTGGCACTCAACAGTCTAAAAGTTGGCTTTATTATCACCATCAGGGTTATTTTATAAGATTTACAGTTCTGTGTAAGACAGTCTCAGTTGTATTTCCCAAGCTCTTAAATGAGTCATCTTTCAACTCCTTTTAGTTAAAATGCAAAAGCCAATCAGAGGTCCTATTTGGTATCATAAAAAGATAAAATATGACAGAAGGGCTCTAGTATTGCTCACGTTTGTAATCTCTGGAAGGCTGGACATGCTTATCTAAAAAAGACTGCTTAAATTTTAACAGTAAGGCAACCAACCAACCATGCAAATCTCTCCTTTCGGTATTAGAAATATGAATCTAAAATTAGTAATAAGAGAAACTGTTCAGATTCCTCCCTGCTATTATCATGTGCTGTGTGTGACTTGTATAAGAAACATTTCCAGAGCTATCTTCCTCTGAAGATGTTCGAATTAAAATGCTTATTCTTGGATGTCTACCCTTGGCTCTGACAGAATCTTTCCCTGTCGGAAAATAAGAACTCCAACTTCAGAAAATGTGTTTGGAGCTAACTGACCTCCCAGGGGACATGCCCAATCAAATCTAACCCCTCAGGGCTTCCCTGGTGGCTCAGTGGTAAAGAATCTCCCTGCCAATGAAGGAGGCCCGGTTGGATCCCTGATGGGGAAAGATCCCACATGCCACGTGGCAACTAAGTCCAGCGGGCCACAGCTACTGAGTCTGTGCTCTAGAGCCCCGTGTTCTGCAACAAGACAAGTCACTGCAATGAGAAGCCCCCAAAAGCACCTAAAATAAGCAGAGGGTAGCCCCGACTCGCTGCAATTAAAGAAAGCTTGCACACATGAAGACCCCCGCAAAGCCATAAATAAATAAAAAAATTTAAAAACCTCTAAGTCCCCCTCACCCAGCCGCCACAACGACTTTCAACTTTCCTCAACTCTCCGAGCACCGCCCCCACTTTGTACACGTCCTAAAGGTGTTGATGAACCAAGCAAAGTTCCCATGCCCTGACGTCACACTCTGTTGGGCAGAGTAACTGGCTCTGTGCCGTGAAGAGGAATTGCAACAAGAGATTGAGAAATCGACACATCTCACCCCGGCAGGTAACGGGAAACTCCAGCGCTGCTGAGAAGGTCCTTATCTCCGCTACAAGCAAGGTTCGGTTAGGGGCCAGGAAGGAGGTGTGGTCTGCAATGCTAAATTTGTAGAAACCACAGGTGATGCTTTTCAAAACACCACCCTCCCTCCGTTATCTTCCAAACCACCCAGGGAGGTGGAGCATCTCCGATCCTCCCACGTCTCCCGCGAGCAAACTTAAGTTCAACGAGGTTTCCTGATTTGCCGAGACCTCCCCGCTATTATTCGACTTCAGGACAGGGTCCAAGACACCCAAGTCGGCCGAACCCCAGTCCTTTGCACTTTTGCCTGCAAGCCTATTTAAAGATCCTTTCAAATTGCACTGTAGTAACACAGGGCAGCGCTTGATCATCCCCTTTCCTTTGGGTCTTCATTCCCACTGAGGCTAAATGACCCCTCTTCGGAAGGTTCTTAACATTCTCCAAGCTGACAGCATCAACTCCGCAGGAGATCGGTAGCAAACCTCCCGCGCGGTCACCCGGCAGGCGGGGTGAGGGTGAAACGCAGCTGGCGCGTCCCCGCCGCAGTCTCAGCAGGTGGATCCCACACCTGGCGCTCGGCCGAAGAGGAGCCCGGTGTGCCGCTTTCGGGCTCTCACCTACTTCGGTTAAGCCGCAGAAAGTGGCTGTGCCAGTAGTTTGTTGGGGCGTGTTGGGGAGGTGGTCCTCTGGGGGGCCCTCGCCATCTGGGTACGCGCTTTTGTGGAACCGAGAAAAGCCACTCGGCGTCCGGGACCGTTTCAGGCTCTGCGCTCGCGGAAGAGTCGCTCTGCGCCCTCCGTGCCTGGCGGTCCGGCTCCTGCGCCCCTCCGGACCCAAGCCGAGCACAGGGTCGCCCACCACCCCGCACCCCATCCCTTTGCAGGTCAACTCCGCAAAGATCTCCCGGGGTCGGGCGGACTCAGCACTGCCCTGACCTGTCTTGGGGTCCCCCTCCCCCGCACTCTCCGCTCTGCGCACGCCTCTCTGCCACCCCTCCCACCACCCTCCTCGCCCTCCCCCNGGACGCCACGGTCAGCATCCATCCAACCTAATCGTCCTTGTCCGCTGGCAGCCAGGGTTTAGAGTCCCATCACAGCTCTGCCGCTGGGAGCACAGTGCATCGCGGGGGAGGCTGGGGAGAAGCAACCAACCAATACAGAAAGTTTTCACAAATAGAAACCCAAGCCCTGACAGTTCCTACGGCCTAATGCATCACGTCCCACGCCACCCCCCAGGGAGCTTCGGCGCGCTCCAGCAGCGCCCGCAGCGTCTCTTGGGGAAAGAATCTCCCAGTTACCTGCCCGGTAACAGACAGGTGAGCCAGTCCTGGCTTGCTTAGAAGAGGCCCTTCTGCTCGGTAAAACCAAACCCGCATCGCACTCCTTTTAGCTTCTTTGGCTTTGCCCTTTGTCAGTTCCAGGTTGTGTAACCACGTCGCAGGTATCTGGGGCTTTATTTGCCGGGTGTCTCTTCGGAACACCCCCCTCCTAGGTGCAGCCTGGCATGGAGCAGTTAAGGGGCAGCGCCGCGTAGACGTGGCTTCTCGGATGAAGCCCTAAGTGAGAATCAGGATCACTAGCCAAATGAGAGCGTGCTATCAATTACCCGCTTCCCGCCTGCCAATATAGGACATATAAGAGACCCGGTTGGATCCTTGCGTTGGGAAGATCCCCTGGAGGAGGCGATGCCAACCCACTGCAGTATTCCTGCCTGGCGAATCCCATGGACAGAGGAGGCTGGCGGGCTACAGTTCATAGGGTTAGGAAGACTCCTACACGACCGAAGCGTCTTAGCACACAATGCACTTTTGCCAAGCCTAGATTGGCCTGACCTAAAAGAACTCGGGACGCTTGGTGTTCTGTCCCAGGAACTCACGTCCACTGAATGCCGCCTGGGAACAGTTTGCATTAAATCAAGAAGGAAAAGGGTATGGGGTGTGTACTAGCATCTGAGTCTCTGGTATGCAGCAGATACTTTTCCTAATTATTTTCAGCAATCCTAGCAACATCCCTGAGAATAACAAATCATTTGTTCCCTTTTCACAGAGGAGGGATCTGTGGCTAAACTAGGTTAAGTTACTTGCCCAAGGTCACACAGCTAGGAAGTAGCAGAGTCAGGCTTTGAAGGCAGGCATCTAACATGAAACTGTGTATCCAGTTGCCACCCAGTCACTAGCAAGACACAGAAGAAGAAGGAAATGAAGGAGGCCAATGTCATGCAAAGTAAATCAGAGTCTACTAGTCAAAAAAACAAAGCAAAAAACAAATAAACTGAATCGGTGGTAGACTGCACAGAGTCCCAGGTAAGGACAGTGTTCTTGTAGGGAGACCAGGACATTTTAGACCAAGATGGTATGGTTTGGTCAGTTCCCTCTGAAGCCATTTTGAAATCATCTTTACTAACAGGTAGAGAGGTATATCGGAGCAGGCAATGGCACCCCACTCCAGTACTCTTGCCTGGAAAATCCCATGGACAGAGGAGCCTGGTAGGCTGCAGTCCATGGGGTCACTAAGAGTCAGATACGACTGAGTGACTTCACTTTCACTTTTCACTTTCATGCACTGGAGAAGGAAATGGCAACCCACTCCAGTGTTCTTGCCTGGAGAATCGCAGGAACAGGGGAGCCTAGTGGGCTGCCATCTATGGGGTCGCACAGAGTCGGACACGACTGAAGTGACTTAGCAGCAGCAGAGAGGTATATGGGCGGAGGTATATTACCCTGGTGGCTCAGATGGTAAAGAATCTGGCTGCAATGAAGGAGACCTAGGTTCAGTCCCTGGGTTGGGAAGATCCCCTGGAAAAGGGAATGGCAACCCACTCCAGGATTCTTGCATTAAATTAAATCAAGAAGGAAAAGGGTATGGGGTGTGTACTATCATCTGAGTCCAGGATTCGACTGCCTCATCCTATGAAAGTCACAGGTAATTACAAACCAAGAACCACGCAGGAGAACCAGAGGCAGATTTTATTTTTCCTGGAGAAGGTCGTCTTCCCGGTCGCAGTGCCCCCTAGGCCCCAGGTCTCAAGGGCAGTGAGAGCGAGTACCAGGAACGACTCACCGCTTCAGCCAGCCGGGCTCCTGCCAGCGCCTGGTGATCACACACACAAAGTTCCTTTGTGGCCAGGGCGCCCTCGGAAGAGACTAGAAGCCTGGCAGCTGCCCGTCCCAACCCAGCCAGGCTGCACAAGAAGGGATTTGTGCCAGCAGGAGAAAGGCAACCCTGCCTTTGAGCTCATCTGACAGAGCCGGCCAAGGGGAAATCAGCCTCTTACAGAACAGGAAGGAAACGAAATGAGCTGAGATGAACGGCAGAAGGGGCTGGCAGAAGGGGCTGCAAGGAGGCGCCTCATGGGCACGGTCGCCACGCAGACGTGCAGGGAAAGAGGGACCATCCTGTGTGGGACCGAAGCCAGGACACGCGCCAGGGAGTGATAGAGCCAAGGAAAGCGGCATTTGGCTTGTCTCCCTTTCTTTTTCTCCCGTCTGTCTGCCTGAAAGATACCCACTTTTTTTTTTAAATCCACAAAACCCCAAATTTGTATGATTTCATTTACATGTGGAAGCTGGAATAGGCAAATTCAGGGAGACAGAAAGTAGAACAGAGGTCCTGAGGGAGGGGGAGGGGGGAGTTGTTTCATGTGTACAGAGCATCCGTTTAGGATGCTGAGAAAGTTCTGGAAATGGATGGTGCTGATAACTGGTTGCACATTATTACAAGTGTACTAAATGCCCCTGAATTATAGTCTTAAAAAATGGTTAACAAAGATTGTCCAACTTGCTATCTTCTTTGATTTATGCTTCATGCCAAGTGACTCGGTGAGACTGGACTCCAAGATTTTTGAATATTCAGTCAAAACAGACTGAAAAGGGGAAAATAGTTTCAATAGTAAAGGTTATTTTAGCTTCCCAGGTGGCGCGGTGGTAAATAATTCACCTGCCAGTTCAGGAGACATGGGTTCGATCCCTGGGTCAGGAAGATCCCCTGGAGAAGGGAATGGCAACCCGCTCCAGTCTTCTTGCCTGGAAAATTCCATGGACAGAGGAGCCTGGCAGGCTACAGTCCATGGGGTCATAAAGAGTCAGACACGACTGAGCACTCACACATTCATATCTTACCATAATAAAATATTTTAATATTTATTGTATTTTATAATTATTTTATTGTATTTTATAATAAATACATACATGTGTACTGAAAATCTACTATCACGAGACTTTCCTGATGGTCCATGGTTAAGACTCTGCGTTTCTAATGCAGGGGATGTGAGTTCAATCCCTGGTTGGGGAACTAAGATCCCACATGCCTAGTGGCTCAGCCAAAAAATAAATACAATATTTTAAAAAGAAAAGAGAAAATCTACTATCCTAATGTGATACTTCTCTAGAGTGAAAGACCAGGTAAGAGCAATACACTAAGAGATGGGCTCTGACCCCTGGGTCTTAGTTTCTTAAATTTTAACAAACCTTGCTCTCTTTTGCTTTCATTGAGAGGTGCCACAGCCCAGCTTTCAGGTTGTTTGTTGCACACCCCCCATTCAGAAGGAAGAAGAGCCCTTCCATGTTCAAATCAGAGCTTTTTGAGGTTCACAGAGATGCCACACCCTCGGAAGAGCCTCTCTACTTTTAAGGGACCAAAGCAGTTAAAGACAAAAGATACACGGTGGTCGCGCAGCTTCAAGTAAACCCTGATCTGCAGGGTCAGCGTGTTCTACTGAGATGTTAGGACGAGGGACTGCGCCCTTGTCTGACAGATAATGAGAAATTCTTGTCCCCGAGTCCTCCTCCTCTGTCTTCCACAGGTCCTGCTTTTCCTCTTTGAAGATGCCCTTAGCTGGACGAGTAGAACCGGAAGCTTCCCCTGTTCTGTGGTCTATTTTTATGACAAAAAATGTGGTATACATAAAAATCTGATGTCTTGCATGAGTGCAAGGGGCAGCGGCTGGGGGGGGTCCGGTACCCCAAGGCTCCCTCTCGGATTGCTAGAGAAGGCTTTCTCACCGAAACAGTTATTTGCATGAGGGCTAAAAATGTTACATTGTTAGTATTCTGTTTTGCCCACTAGAATGTGGCTCCAGGGCGCCTTATTCATTTCTGAATTCCTTCCCTCATGTTGCTTCCTCCCCAGGACCTAGTCCTGTGCTTCATATGTTTTAGGTGCTTCAGAAAAATTGTAACTATTCATGTGGCTTATGGGGTGTGGTTTAAATGCCATCTTACAAAAGAGGAAGACATTCGGCTAAGATGATCCCATGTTCGGGGACAGTTAGCGTGTCCAAAGTTCAGTGTCTTAGTCAACGTTGAAAGTGTTCTCCACTGTGATCTCAACCCAATTTTCAGTCTCTTCTACCCCCGCCTCAGGGCTTCCCTGGGGGCTCAGATGGTAAAGAATCTGCCCTCAATGCAGGAGACCTTGGGTCGATCCCTGGATCAGGAAGATCCCCTGGAGAAGAGAATGCTAACCCACTTCAGTATTCTTGCCTGGGAAATCTATGGACAGAGGAGCCTGGTGGGCTACAGTCCACGGGGTTGCAAAGAGTCAAACAATAATGAATGATTAACACTTTCACTTCATTTTCACCCCTGCTTCAGTTACCCTAAGATCCACAAAGGCTCACCAATTGCTCTGGGAGAATTCTTCATATTTTCCTACCTCTGTATCTCAAGCCATTAGCCACATCTTATACTTTGCACACCTGCTTCCCAGCCTCATGCCTGACACTGCATTCATTTCTGCGGGAGCCACCTAGCCCTGGGTAGACAATACCTCAAGTCATTTCCCCATGGACTATTTGACTGAAAAGAAGACTAAAACACCTAGAAAAACAAATCCTGTATGGCTTGCATTGAATTTTCTCCATAATTCTGTTATCATAACGAAGTTACCTTATTTTTCTAAAATTTTCTCTAAAGTAAAGTAAGTTGGACTTGGTATTCCCACTGGAATTAAGTGGGAAGAAAAATCTGTCTTGTGGTGGAGAGACTTGTTTCCTCCCAGAGTTTCTCAAGAGCCCAGATGCTTATGTAACATCCAGGGAAGATTTCCGGTCTTTGTTCCATCGTGGCCATTGCATGTTTGTTTGGTTTTTTTCCCTTTAATTGTTGGTTGCCCTGGGTCTTTGTCACTTTGCAAGGGCTTTCTCTAGTTGCAGTGCTCGGGCTTCTCAATGCAATGGCTTCTCTTGCTGAAGACCACGGACGCTAGGTGCAAGGGCTTCAGTATTTCAGCACTCGGGCCCAGCAGCTGTGGTACATGGGCTTAGTTGCTCCAAGACATGCGGGATCTTCCCGGACCAGGGACTGAACTCTTGGCCCCTGCATTGGCAGGCAGATTCTTAACCGCTAGACCACCAGGGAAGTCCTCTCATTGCATGTTCTGAAGTCTATTAATTTGCAAATTTCCATCACTCTCTGCCAAACACTGGCGTAAGCCTCCTTCACCAAACTCTTTGGGATGCATTTACTTAGCAACCAAATGCCCCTTCAGAGGCAGAGAATCTGCCTCTCTCTCACAGGCTCTCTCTGTCTTTTCCATTCAAAAAAAAGAAAACAAAACAAAACCTCTCTTCCTTACCTGCTTCTTAAGGAAGCTACTTCCCACTCTGGTGACTCCTGCCTTTCTGCTTATCAAATGACAAAACCACAATTACACCAAATATAAAAACCTCTTAATTCTGCCCTGGGGGACTCAAATCCCTGCCCGTCCTTTTCAAGGAGGTAAGAAAAAAGTGATCTCATTCACTTAAGTTTTTCTGCAAAGCAGTAAGAACACAACAACTGAATTTCTCAATATTTTGCCACATGAAATTTAAAGATTAAAATATGTGTTGTACCAGTACAATGAATACTTATGGATGAACGGAAGTTATATCTCTATTATAACATAGATGGATCCAACCAACATCTTCTCTCTCACCAATTCATTTCAATAGCCTTTAAAATCATTCAGCTTAATTTGATGTTCTGATTTCATGCTCCTCAAGCTATCTTTATTTAAAAATTGATTCTCTGTGTCAATTTGCCTACAGGGAAAGGAGATGCTGATCGGCCAACATGGGCATTCCCACCTACTCTACTCCCCCAAAGTTATATGTGTCACAGTAAATAGTAATAAATTATCATTCTTGCTTATACATAAATTTCCAGGGAATTTCTTCAGATTAAATCGGATCCTCTGATAGGGAGAATGAAAAGTGAAAATCTCTCAGTTGTGTCCAACTCTTAGTCCATGGAATTCTCCAGGCCAGAAAATTGGAGTGGGTAGCTTTTCCCTTCTCCAGGGGATCTCCCAACCCAGGTGATCAAACCCAGGTCTCCCACATTGCAGGTGGATTCTTTACCAACTGAGCTATCAGGGAAGCCCAGAAGAATGATGGTCCCCCAAAGATGTCCACATCCTAGTCCCCAGGTTAGGGATTAGGATGTCATTATGTTGCACAGCCAGGGGGAGTTTAGGTTGCAGATAGAGTGGGTTGGACTTATCCAATGAGAGGATTTCCTTAGTGGTCTAGTGGTTAAGAATCCACCTGCCAATACAGGCAGCACGAGTTCAATCCCTGGTCCGGGAAGATCCCACATGCCTTGGAGCAACTAAGCCTGTGCCCCACAGCTACTGAGCCTGAGTGCTCAGCATGGCCGAGCTGGCATCTTGATTTTGGCTCCATGAGACTCATTTTAGACTTCTGACCTCCGAAACTGTGCAACAGCAAATTTGTATAGTTTTAAATTCTTTTTTTCCCTAATGTTTATGTATTTACTTGTTTATTTTGGCTGCACCAAGTCTTAGTGGTGGCATGTGGGGTCCTCAATATTTATTGCAGTGTGCAGTATCATATACCCAACCAGGGATTGAACCTGGGCCCCCTGCATTGGGAGTGCTGAATCTCACCCAGTGGACTACCAGGGTAGTCCCTTAAGACACTCAATTATTGATGGTGTGAATCAGCAATAGGAGACTGCTACAGCTCTATGATTGGGAACTATTACTATTACACTGAGCAGGCAGAAACTAGTACAGACCCCAAGGGAATGAGTGATTTTGTTCACACTGATGAATACTATTCCTGGAGTTACAGTATGGTATCCCTGCCAAATTGGTTCCTGGACTCCCCTGAAGATAGCTCAATGTTTTTCCCCCTTCTCTGATCATCAAAGTCCTCTAAACATAATACAGGCTCTTAAAAATATGTGGTGGTGAATCAATGAGTTTTTGGCAAAATATAGAGACTGTGAGCCATAACTGGTGTATTTTTGATAGTCTAAAAAATTTAAGGCTTAATCCTATTTGTCTCCAGTTATGTATGAATGCCTCCTCTATAAAAAAATTTGTAGTTAAATTATACAGAATTGAAGTAACAGAGAGTTTGTAATGAGAATGACCAGCTCTCTTTTCCAGTTACAGGGAAAATGTGGATTCAGTTTAAAAAATCAATGCCTAGTCTTTGTCTCCAGTAGTAATTTCACCCCTGCAAGAGGAAGCTTCATTTCTATTCTTAGGCATGTGGAAGCTCTTCAGGCTGGTGGAAGAGCTTGTGACATTCTTGTCAACACAGCTGACACCATATCACCTCCAACACTATACACTGGGCCTTTTTTAAGGAGGAAAGGCAAGTAGAGCGTATCAATGAATCATGGCAACACTCGGTCAGCTAAGAAGGGCTCCCGAGAGCCCAGTAGTCATTGTCTGGAGCTGAAGCTGCCGTCAGAGAGTCGAACCAAGGGTCAATAAAAAAGTGAAAGTCGCTCAGTTGTGTTCGACTCTTTGTAAACCCCTGGACTCTACAGTCCATGGAATTCTCCAGGCCAGAATACTGGAGTGGGTAGCCTTTCCCTTCACCAGGGGATCTTCCCAATCCAGGGATCGAACCCAGGTCTCCCGCATTGCAGGCAGATTCTTTACCACCCAAATCACAAGGGAAGTCCGTAAATAAAAAGGTCCCTTGGAAAATGTCATCAGTTGCAAGTTGCTGACTCAAGAGCCCTCCTGGGAAGAGATGTGCTTCTCAAACTGAGTTGTGTGGCAGAGCTAATGCCCTGAACCTGACCACATTCACACTTACCAGGCTCCTATGAGGTAGGAAACCTCTTTTGTATATTCATCATTCCTAACTGGTACTTTGCTGACAAAAGTTCATATCGTCAAAGCTATGGTTTTTCTAGTAGTCATGTACAGATGTGAGAGTGGGACCGTAAAGAAGTCTGAGCACTGAAGAATTGACACTTTCGAACTGTGGTGTTGGAGAAGACTCTTGAGAGTCTCTTGGGCAGCAAGAAGATCAAACCAGTCAAACCTAAAGGAAACCAGGCCTGAATATTCATTGGAAGGACTGATGCTGAAGCCGAAGCTCCCAATCTTTGGCCACCTGATGTGAAGAGCCGAGTCATTAGAAAAGACCCTGATGCTGGAAAAAAGTGAAGGCAGAAGGAAAAGGGGACAACAGAGGAAGAGACAGCTGGATGACATCATCGACTCATTGGACATGAGTTTGAGCAAACTCTGGGAGATAGCGAAGGATAGGGAAGCCTGGAGTGCTGCAGTTCATGGGGTTGCAAAGAGTTGGACATGACTGAGCGACAGAAGAACAACTTTCAGGTGTGTAGGAATTACCTTGAATCTACATAAAATGCAGATTCCAATCCAGTAGTTCTCAGGTGGGGCCCCAGAGACTGCAACAAGTTCCTGAGGGAAGCCAGGGCTGCTGCACCGTGGACCATGCTTTCAGTAGCAAAGGCTGGAACAGAATCGCTTGTCTGCATGCATCATGGATTTTTTTCAGAGCCTACCAGAAGGCAAGAGAGCAGCTGGAGGGCACACACAAAGCTCCTTTCCATCCTCAAAAATAGCTGTGTGTTTTCCTGGGGTGATCTAATAGCCTGAGCAGAGAACATTGTGGTAATGTCCTTAGTCATTCATTCTGAGCGCTTCATTTGTTCTGGACAATTACTCGGACTCTGCACTTTGAGCTCAGAGCTCTCTGTCTTGTCTTGCTCTCCGTGTACTTAGTAACCAAATAGGCATTGAAATTCTTTTTTCCTGCTGTCTTGAGTAGGATAGATTTCTCCAGAACNGCTGAATCTCACCCAGTGGACTACCAGGGTAGTCCCTTAAGACACTCAATTATTGATGGTGTGAATCAGCAATAGGAGACTGCTACAGCTCTATGATTGGGAACTATTACTATTACACTGAGCAGGCAGAAACTAGTACAGACCCCAAGGGAATGAGTGATTTTGTTCACACTGATGAATACTATTCCTGGAGTTACAGTATGGTATCCCTGCCAAATTGGTTCCTGGACTCCCCTGAAGATAGCTCAATGTTTTTCCCCCTTCTCTGATCATCAAAGTCCTCTAAACATAATACAGGCTCTTAAAAATATGTGGTGGTGAATCAATGAGTTTTTGGCAAAATATAGAGACTGTGAGCCATAACTGGTGTATTTTTGATAGTCTAAAAAATTTAAGGCTTAATCCTATTTGTCTCCAGTTATGTATGAATGCCTCCTCTATAAAAAAATTTGTAGTTAAATTATACAGAATTGAAGTAACAGAGAGTTTGTAATGAGAATGACCAGCTCTCTTTTCCAGTTACAGGGAAAATGTGGATTCAGTTTAAAAAATCAATGCCTAGTCTTTGTCTCCAGTAGTAATTTCACCCCTGCAAGAGGAAGCTTCATTTCTATTCTTAGGCATGTGGAAGCTCTTCAGGCTGGTGGAAGAGCTTGTGACATTCTTGTCAACACAGCTGACACCATATCACCTCCAACACTATACACTGGGCCTTTTTTAAGGAGGAAAGGCAAGTAGAGCGTATCAATGAATCATGGCAACACTCGGTCAGCTAAGAAGGGCTCCCGAGAGCCCAGTAGTCATTGTCTGGAGCTGAAGCTGCCGTCAGAGAGTCGAACCAAGGGTCAATAAAAAAGTGAAAGTCGCTCAGTTGTGTTCGACTCTTTGTAAACCCCTGGACTCTACAGTCCATGGAATTCTCCAGGCCAGAATACTGGAGTGGGTAGCCTTTCCCTTCACCAGGGGATCTTCCCAATCCAGGGATCGAACCCAGGTCTCCCGCATTGCAGGCAGATTCTTTACCACCCAAATCACAAGGGAAGTCCGTAAATAAAAAGGTCCCTTGGAAAATGTCATCAGTTGCAAGTTGCTGACTCAAGAGCCCTCCTGGGAAGAGATGTGCTTCTCAAACTGAGTTGTGTGGCAGAGCTAATGCCCTGAACCTGACCACATTCACACTTACCAGGCTCCTATGAGGTAGGAAACCTCTTTTGTATATTCATCATTCCTAACTGGTACTTTGCTGACAAAAGTTCATATCGTCAAAGCTATGGTTTTTCTAGTAGTCATGTACAGATGTGAGAGTGGGACCGTAAAGAAGTCTGAGCACTGAAGAATTGACACTTTCGAACTGTGGTGTTGGAGAAGACTCTTGAGAGTCTCTTGGGCAGCAAGAAGATCAAACCAGTCAAACCTAAAGGAAACCAGGCCTGAATATTCATTGGAAGGACTGATGCTGAAGCCGAAGCTCCCAATCTTTGGCCACCTGATGTGAAGAGCCGAGTCATTAGAAAAGACCCTGATGCTGGAAAAAAGTGAAGGCAGAAGGAAAAGGGGACAACAGAGGAAGAGACAGCTGGATGACATCATCGACTCATTGGACATGAGTTTGAGCAAACTCTGGGAGATAGCGAAGGATAGGGAAGCCTGGAGTGCTGCAGTTCATGGGGTTGCAAAGAGTTGGACATGACTGAGCGACAGAACAACAACTTTCAGGTGTGTAGGAATTACCTTGAATCTACATAAAATGCAGATTCCAATCCAGTAGTTCTCAGGTGGGGCCCCAGAGACTGCAACAAGTTCCTGAGGGAAGCCAGGGCTGCTGCACCGTGGACCATGCTTTCAGTAGCAAAGGCTGGAACAGAATCGCTTGTCTGCATGCATCATGGATTTTTTTCAGAGCCTACCAGAAGGCAAGAGAGCAGCTGGAGGGCACACACAAAGCTCCTTTCCATCCTCAAAAATAGCTGTGTGTTTTCCTGGGGTGATCTAATAGCCTGAGCAGAGAACATTGTGGTAATGTCCTTAGTCATTCATTCTGAGCGCTTCATTTGTTCTGGACAATTACTCGGACTCTGCACTTTGAGCTCAGAGCTCTCTGTCTTGTCTTGCTCTCCGTGTACTTAGTAACCAAATAGGCATTGAAATTCTTTTTTCCTGCTGTCTTGAGTAGGATAGATTTCTCCAGAACTCTTGAGGATGACACCAAACCAACAACTTCACATTCTTCAAAAATGATCACCGTGTTGTGGTTTGGTTAATTTAGGGATGTGAAGGAAGGCTGCAAATAAATAAACAGGCTCCTTTAAATTGATAGTGCAGAGACAAACACAGGACTCTTCCAGCCTTTGTTTTGTCAATATAGGACATATATACACTGTTGTATAGTATAAATTAAATGATAAATGTAAAGTATTTAGCACAGTGTCTACCTAGCACACAGAAAGCATCCGATATACAGAAGCTATTATTATCAAAATATATACTTTTCAAGCTGTGAGAGGGAAGTAACATGTGAAAAGCACTTAGAATCACACATGGCAGATGACAGTCACACTACGGCAATCATGTATACCCAAGTTCGTGTGCCCCTGGGCACAGTGAGAGCAGACAAACTGAAACGTCAGAGTGGGGCAGAGAAAGGTTTATTGCGACGTCATACAAGGAGACGAGGTGGCTCATGCCCTGAAAAGCCCTGAGCTCCCTCAAAGGTTTTGGCAGAGCATTTTTAAAGGACAGGTGAGGAGAAGGTCACAAGACAGTGATCAGCTTGTGCACGATTCTCTGATTGGCTGATGGTGAGACAGTCAGGTGGTATCACAGGGGTTATCAGTCCTTGGGCTCCAGGAGGCCTGAGGCTGTGTGCTCATGGTCAGCACGTACATCCTCCATTTGAGGGGGCAGGTGGTTCCCATCTGCAAAACAGCTCAGGAAATGTCCATCAGGTACTATTATCTAGGTACTCCAGAGAGAAGCTAAAGCAGAGGGTACTGCGGGGGAGGGAGTTTGTCCTGGGAAGGCCCCATAGGGTCCTTGTGGTTGTTCAGTCGCTAAGCCCTGTCCAACTTTTTGCAACCCCGTGAACTGCAGCAGGCCATGCTTCCCTGTCCTTCACTACTTACCGGAGTTTTTGTTCAGGTTCACGTCCATTGAGTCGGTGATGCCATCCAACCATAGGGTCCTGCTTGGTTATAATCATGCGATGATGATAATGAGGAAGAGGGTATAATGATGAGCTTCCGTTCCCTTTTCTCTCAATAGAACCATCTTCCTATGATGAGACTTCAGGAGGATTAAGGAGGTAATCTGCCTGCAATGCAGGACACCTGGGTTCCATCCGTGGGTTGGGAAGATCCCCTGGAGAAGGGAATGGCCACCCACTCTAGTATTCTTGCCTGGAGAATTCCATGGACAGAGGAGCCTGGCCAGGCTACAGCCCATGGGTTAGCAAAGAGTCGGACACTACTGAGCAATTAATGCTTGTACTTAAGGAGGTAAGGTAACATGCTTAAGCTCATTTTGACAACCAACAATTACAACCCAAGTCAAACCCTTTCTTGGCATTTCTTGAGTGTGGTCAAAGGTGATCCCTCTCATAACTCTCTACCTCACCCCTACTTCATTGAATTCCTTTCCCCCTCCCCTCCAACTCATTTACACCCAGAATCTACACCCAAGCATCCCCCCTCTCCAAATACCACTTTTTACCACCACTTCAAGTTACTCAACTGACCGTGGCTTCCACAGTATTTGACACAGAGCCCACCACACAGTGAGGGCTCAGCCAACATTTGTGGAACTGAATGTAGTTTTATCAGAACACAGCATTCTTACTCCAAGAGTACTAGAGTAAATGGCTATATCTTTAAAATGAAGTGAGTGAAAGTCTCTCAGTCGTGTCCCACTCTTTGCAACCCCATGAACTATATAGTCCATGAAATTCTCCAGGCCAGAATACTGGAGTGGGTAGCCTTTCCCTTCTCCAGGGGATCTTCCCAACCCAAGGATTGAACCCAGGTCTCCTGCATTGCAGGTGGATTCTTTACCAGCTGAGTCACAAGTCTTTAAAATAAAAATTATTTATTTGGCTGTGCTGTGTCTTAGTTAAGGCATGTGGGATCTAGTTCTCTGGCCAGGGATCAAACCTGGACCCCCTGCATTGGGAGCTCAGAGTCTTAGCCACTGGACCACCAGGCAAGTCACTAAATGGCTAATTCTTATCAAAGAATAAAAGTAAAACTTTCAACCTCAGTCACTTCTCAAGCACACAAGACAGAAATGAGCCCTAGGAACAGGTTGTGGGCATCTCCTTGACATAATGACACATCAGTCCTTCCCCAGCCTATTAGGTTAATTCAATAGGATGGTGACCAGGGAGTGCCCTAAGTTCAAAGTCAGGGTGTGGGTGCTTCTCTCCAGCTCTAGAATGCTCTTAACTCCTTAGGATGTAAGGAGATGCTCTCCAAAAGCTCACAGCCTACTTTTTCAGGGGTATCCAGGTAACCACAATTATTTTTTTAACTCACTACCAAGGGGAATTGAATCCCATTGTGCACATTAACCTCCTCATCACCTCTATCAACCCAGATACACATGTGCATCGGCTCTCACTATTCTGATGAGTGAAGGCTCCTGTCTTGGATCCCTTGGATCACATCACAGCAGCAGAGCCCTCAGAGGCAGCTGGCCCTAACACAATTATAATAGGCTATTAGATAACACTTCTGGGGAAAAAAGATGGAAAAAAGCATAGTCGGGAGTTCAAGAGAGGTTTGCAATCCCTTTAAATATGGTATTAAGAGACTGTCTGATAAATGACTTTTTCTGATTTGTAATCATAGAATTTATAAAGTTATAAAAAATTGCACTAAACTTACTTAAACATTTACTAATTTGCTTTTGTTGGAAAAAGAACAATGGAAGTTAATCACACTTACCTGGAAAATCCATGAAAGAAGGCTACCTTGCCCATATGGGTTTGGTTCTAGTGCCAATGGGCCTAATTCTAAAAGCGGCTCAAATTCTCCACATCAGCTTATATGCTTGGGATTCTGTTTTTTCTTGCTTCTCAAATTTAAATGGCTACAGATTTACTTTAACACATGTTAAGCCTTCTTCTCTTTTCTATTTCCTATCTAAAGTAGTCACTGAAGGGCTCAAATATGATTTGGTAACAGCTCAATCCTATTTGCATTCCCGTGTGCTCAGTTGCTCAGCCGTGTCTAACTCTTGTGACCCCATGGACAGTAGCCCACCAGGCTCCCTCTGTCCATGGGATTATCCAGGCAAGAATACTGGAGTGGATTCCCACTTCCTACTCCCTTGGATCTTCCCACCCCAGGCATCACATCTGCCTCTCTGGTGTCTGCTGCATTGGTAGGGGATTCTTTGCCACTAAGCCACATGGGAAGCTCTCTCACATGGAAGAATAAATACCTTCGTGATCTGAAAGTGAACAAAGATTACCTAATCAGGACATAAGAAGCACTAATCATAAAAGATATGATGGTATTTGAAATAATATATTCAATAATACCTACAATTTAGCTGTCTTTTGTATCAGCTGTGGTTTTCATTTATTAGAGATTCACAAGGTATTGTGAATGACTACTCAGATGGATCCAGATGCGCTCGCTCTCTCTCTCTCACACACACACACACAAAGCCTTACATTTCACATTGATTTCATGGCTGCATGACAATTGCAAAATACCAGACCTTTCCCAACTCACGATTTACGAGAGAGAGAGCAAAAAAGAGGAATCAGTTGCACTCTTAGAATCCCCCTAAAAAGGCCATAGGATGGAAAGAAAACCGCCTCTCGGTGCACAGAGCCCCTGACGGGGTGTCAGCATGACTTGAGTCATGGGACCCTCCCAGCTGCTGGAGTGATGATCTTGCTTTGTTCAAACTTTTTTCAGCAGGTGATTCACCATCAGACCTAAGGATGAACTTACTAATATTAAAAGGTGGGTAGTTCTGGGGAAGTCTTTAAATAAAATGCAAGACCATGATTTGTGCAATGGTACATTGGATTTCCAAATAGGAAAAGGAGTACATCAAGGCTGTATATTGTCACCCTGCTTATTTAACTTATATGCAGAGTACATCATGAGAAATGCTGGAGTGGAAGAAACACAAGCTGGAATCAAGATTGCCGGGAGAAATATCAATAACCTCAGATATGCAGATGACACCACCTTTATGGCAGAAAGTGAAGAGGAGCTAAAAAGCCTCTTGATGAAAGTGAAAGAGGAGAGCGAAAAGGTTGGCTGAAAGCTCAACATTCAGAAAACGAAGATCATGGCATCTGGTCCCATCACTTCATGGGAAATAGATGGGGAAACAGTGGAAACAGTGCCAGACTTTATTTTTTTAGGCTCCAAAATCACTGCTGATGGTGACTGCAGCCATGAAATTAGAAGACGCTTACTCCTTGGAAGAAAAGTTATGTCCAACCTAGATAGCATTTTCAAAAGCAGAGACATTACTTTGCCGACTAAGGTCCGTTTAGTCAAGGCTATGGTTTTTCCTGTGGTCATGTATGGATGTGAGAGTTGGACTGTGAAGAAGGCTGAGCGCCGAAGAATTGATGCTTTTGAACTGTGGTGTTGGAGAAGACTCTTGAGAGTCCCTTGGACTGCAAGGAGATCCAACCAGTCCATTCTGAAGGAGATCAACCCTGGGATTTCTTTGGAAGGAATGATGCTAAAGCTGAAACTCCAGTACTTTGGCCACCTCATGAGAAGAGTTGACTCATTGGAAAAGACTCTGATGCTGGGAGGGATTGGGGGCAGGTGGAGAAGGGGGCGATCGAGGATGAGATGGCTGGATGGCATCACTGCCTCGATGGATGTGAGTCTGAGTGATCTCCGAGAGATGGTGATGAACAGGGAGGCCTGGCGTGCTGCGATTCATGGGGTCGCAAAGAGTCGGACATGACTGAGCGACTGAACTGAACTGAACTGACATTGGATTTCTCTATCGGAAAAATAGGAAAATAAAGTAAATTTCTGGAAGCCCTGTAACATCATGATTCTTTGTTACTTTTTTTTTTTTTGGCTGCACCGTGTAACATGCAGAACTTCCCCCACCAGGGATTGAACCAGTCTCCCTTGTAGTGGAAGCACAGAGTCTTAATCTCTGTGCTTAAGATCTCTTAGTGATAAGAGATCTTAAGTCTGATCTCTTATCACTTTAACTGCTTTTTTCCAAGCTAAAATTTGATTCACTGACTTCACACGCCACCTTATTCATTTTAGTTTCTTCCATAAACCCTCATCTTTCCCTTATGATTTTTGGTTCCCTCCTTAAATCCTTTTGAAGTTAACAATAGACAAGCTGAAACAGGGTTGGTATCTAAGCCCAGTCTCTCTTACTCAGTCAGCAGTCTTCCTGTTTTTTTTTTTTTTTTGGGAAATGCTGAGTGGGGTGTTTAGTGCTGGGGCTCAGAGGCAAACATCTGTAGGTTCCCATCCTCTTTGTCACTTATCATCAGCTATGTGCCTTGAGCAAAATAATTCTCTCTGAGCCTTACTTCCCTTATTTGCAAAACAAACCTAACACTAAAACCATTTAGCACATAGCATTAGACATCCGGATCTTAGCACAAGGTCTGGAGTGGGGAAGCTAACTATTCATGGGATGATCAGACCTCTCTGATGCTCCAGAGTTGCACTCTCTTTTCACCCTACACTCAGACTCCATAAGATTCAACCCCCAAAGGCTTCCTGTGCAGTCAGACTTTACTTAACTCCTAGAGTCTGAGCTTCTCAGTGTCCCAAACACTAGTGTACATCACATTATTGTGGAAACTACAGAAAAATGGACACCTTTAGGAGACTAAGATGCCAGTTTGAGGATATGGGATCCTCCTTATCCCAGCCATCCACTGATGATCATCAATGGAAAAGTAACTTGCCCAAATTTGTCTATTGGTTTTGGAATGTATTTCACAGAGATAGGCCAAGGACTAAAGGGGACTAATTTTTTTTTTTTCAATCAAGGCTGCAGAGCAGTCAATAGTATATGCTACACTATACGACATCAACTCAATGGACAGGAGGCTGAGCAAACTCCAGGAGATGGTGAAGGACAGGGAAGCCTGGCGTGCTGATGTCCATGGGGTCGCAGAGTCAGACATGACTGAACAACAACACTAAATTATACTTGATGCAGCTGTGAAGTCGAATTCACAGCCTTCAGCTTTTGAATTTTTAATGAATTGCAGTTATGAAAATAAAGTGCAAATAAGATGATAAAATCTTTATAATTGTGGGATATAATTATGAGATTTTATAAGATAAAAATCTTATAATTGCACTTGGGAAATAGTTCAGTTTGTAGGAAGAATCTTATAATAAAGTTCCCATTACTAATTGGATAAAAAAATAATAGTATAAATGATGTATATTTGACATTAGACCTGACATTTAAGGTCTCTAAGCTTCCATTTGCTTATTCATAAAGCGTGCTCAGTGAGAAGAGTATCTAATTCAAAACAGTGAATATGAAGATTAAAATACATATATGAATATTTACTATAGTCTCTTGTACAGTAAACACTCAAAATGTTGTTGATTCTTAATGCTGATGATTTCATTATGACTTAATTTCTCCATCTGTAAAAGAGGATAAAATACCTGTTGTACAGGTCTTTATGAATATTAGATGAGATAATGTTTTAAGATATGTGTGATACCGTTTCTGATCACTGTAAGAAATTAATAAATGCTAGCTTTTTAAAACAAACTTTTGTGAGCTGTTTATTTCACTAGCCATGTAGACACACATACACACACACCTGTATGCACATTTTCCTTGGTCACCATTGATACTGTTGAAAAAGGACAAAAGGGGGTGTCCATTTTAATGTATTCTTTTCCCTGAATAAAACTATACTTGGGGTTTTTATAATAACCCAAAAGGGAAAATAATTTGCAAAAGAATAGATACATATTATATATAACTGAATCACTTTGCTGTGTACCTAAAACCAACACAACATTGTAAATCAACTATACTTAGTAAAAATAAATAAAATAAAATTCCTGGAAGCATCAAAAAGATTATACTTTGAGGGATAAAAGGGCCATTTCTATTTACCCTATGTCCATTGATTTTTTTTCCCCCTAATCCAAATGGAAATCATAAACCATGTAATCTGTTTGAAACACAGATTTCCCTGTGGGCTTGTTCTCTCTCCCCAAGTCATTGTCATAAAAAGCCAGTCACTTCCCATCTAACAGTTCATAAAGCCCAACTGGTGTGGTATGTGTCCATCAGACCTCAGGGCATTTTGTTCTCAGTGAATCCACATCATCTTTTTTCACAGACTATTATGTTGAGATGTATGAGTAACTTGGTAATGTGGTAATGGGTCCCAATAAATGTCCTTTTTTTTTTTTTTTTTTTAACAAAGGAGCATTTGTTTCAGCAGCTAAATATAGTAATTACTCAATACATTTTTTCCCCCTCCACATACTTTTAGGAAAGGAACTGTGTTCTGTTGTTCTGGGTCAATGACACAAAGCAATTGAGTATAAATGATGTGAAAAGCAGAGATATTACTTTGCCAACAAAGGTCTGTCTAGTCAAAACTATGGTTTTTTCAGTAGCCATGTATGGATGTGAGAGTTGGACCATAAAGAAAGCTGAGCGCCAAAGAACTGATGCTTTTGAACTATGGTGTTGGAGAAGACTCTTGAGAGTCCCTCAAGGTTCATAGAACCTCAACAGTTCTATGAAGACCTACAAGACCTTCTAGAATTAACACCCAAAAAAGATGTCCTTTTCATTATAGGGGACTGGAATGCTAAAGTAGGAAGTCAAGAAACACCTGGAGTAACAGGCAAATTTGGCCTTGGAATGCGGAATGAAGCAGGGCAAAGACTAATAGAGTTTTGCCAAGAAAATGCACTGGTCATAGCAAACACCCTCTTCCAACAACACAAGAGAAGACTCTACACGTGGACATCACCAGATGGTCAACACCGAAATCAGATTGATTATATTCTTTGCAGCCAAAGATGGAGAAGCTCTATACAGTCAGCAAAAACAAGACCAGGAGCTGACTGTGGCTCAGATCATGAACTCCTTATTACCAAATTCAGACTTAAATTGAAGAAAAGTAGGGAAAACCACTAGACCATTCAGGTATGACCTAAATCAAATCCCTAATGATTATACAGTGGAAGTGAGAAATAGATTTAAGGGACTAGATCTGATAGACATAGTGCCTGATGAACTATGGACAGAGGTTCATGACATTGTACAGGAGACAGGGATCAAGACCATCCCCATGGAAAAGAAATGCAAAAAAGCAAAATGGCTAAGGAGGCCTTACAAATAGCTGTGAAAAGAGAAGCAAAAAGCAAAGGAGAAAAGGCAAGATATAAGCATCTGAATGCAGAGTTCCAAAGAATAGCAAGAAGAGATAAGAAAGCCTTCCTCAGTGATCAGTGGAAAGAAATAGAGGAAAGCAATAGAATGGGAAAGACTAAAGATCTTTTCAAGAAAATTAGAGATACCAAGGGAAGATTTCATGCAAAGATGGGCTCGATAAAGGACAGAAATTTTATGGACCTAACAGAAGCAGAAGATATAGAGAAGAGGTGGCAAGAATACACAGAAGAACTGTACAAAAAAGATCTTCACCACCCAGATAATCATGATGGTGTCATCATTCACACTCACCTAGAGCTGGACATCCTGGAATGTGAAGTCACATGGCCCTTAGGAAGCATCACTAGGAACAAATCTAGTGGAGGTGATGGAATTCCAGTTGAGCTATTTCAAATCCTGAAAGATGATGCTATGAAAGTGCTGCACTCAATATGCCNTCCTCTCTCAGTGCCTACTGCCTTACTCAGGTTTCTCTGACCTTGGAGGTGGAGTATCTCCTCTTGGCCACTCGCAGCTCCAGCGCTGCCTGGCCACCATTCACCACTCTCATAACTGGCATCACCTTTCACTGATTTTCTGATCCCAGCCCTGTCCCACACACTAACTTAATCTTAAGATCTCTATTTGTTAAATCTAGTACTTTCAATGAAAACTAAAACAGATCTAAAGAGCAGCAGAACCTTTTGAGGAGACTGTAAAAGAAATATGATATCAACTATAGATTTAAAAAAAAATATTTTAAAATTATATGCTTTTGACAGTCTGATCAACATGTTTTCAGCTGGATACTCTTTCTGGGAATGACTTTCTGCCCCTTCTCAATTAATGAACCCCCTATCCTCGATGATCCTGCGAATGTTGGCAATTTGATCTCTGGTTCCTCTGGTTTTAGAAAACTGCGAACATCGAGATGTTCAAGTTGGTTTTAGTAAAGAGAGGGGAACTAAAGATCAAATTGCCAACATCCACTCGATAATCGAAAAAGCAAGAGAGTTCCAGAAAAACATCTATTTCTGCTTTATTGACTATGCCAAAGCCTTTCACTGTTGGATCACAATAAACTGTGGAAAATTCTGAAACAGATGGGAATACCAGACCACCTGACCTGCCTCTTGAGAAATCTGTATGCAGGTCAGGAAGCAACAGTTAGAACTGGACATGGAACAATGGACTGGTTCCAAATAGGAAAAGGAGTACATCAAGGCTGTATATTGTCACCCTGTGCCGGGAGCCAGCACGAGCAGTCCCGCCCATGGCAAAGGTCATGAGGTTAAGGGGTCTGACAGGAAAAGGCAAGTCCGGCCTTAAGGGAGCCTCGCTGAATTTTTTTAAGCATCTACCCCCAAAACCAGAGTCTGCCTGCCTTACTGCATTGTGCTTTTCACCTACTTTTCTGACATTAACAGGGGCCTGTCCTCTCACCACCTTTTTCTGGAAAAAGTTAATTTAGAGCTTTTAGATAATAAGTCTCCTGGGCATAATAAGTGTGTTTCAATCCAAAAACCCCTCTGATGGTTTTCTAGCCTGCCTACAGGACTCTTACAGTTGCGCATGTGATTGTTTGTGGCCTCCCAGCTGTGAGAGGCACAGGAAGCTTAAAACATCCTAGGAATGTAGGGGCTTCTGAGGAGTCAAAATCATTAGAATAGGACTGATTAAGGGTTTCCTTTGTTGAACCAATACTTGCTGTCAAATTTTCATATCTTTTATTTGTTGATATAGTTGGTATATAGAAAAAGCAAGTAGCAACATAGATCTTTGAATTAAATACTTTTTTTGTTATAACCCACTGCATCTTTGTTCTTTAAGGATGTAACTTTAGTGTTTTGAGGGTGATGCAGATTAAAGAAAAACACTTCAGGGGAAATGAGATTAACATTCATTAAGGAAGAGAGCCATAAAGTGTTAATAGACCTCTTGGCCAGAAGATAATGTAAATCACCTGAGACCCTTTGTATACAAAAAGATGTACAGAAAGGGTCAGGACTGCAGCCCTTGCATATAAACACCTTTTAAAAATAAAGTTATGGGGTTTTTGCACAAGCAAGGCCTCCCCCGTGTCGACTCTCTCTCTTTCTTTCTCCCTCTCCCTCCCTCTCCTTTTCAGGCTGATCCCTTGGAACAAGGAGGCTCTCTGTGTCTACTTATTTGCCCGGGCTTCTAAGACCCACGCGAGAGGGAGCCCAAGGCGGGGCACCCTCCGCTATTCAAGCGGGTGCCTGCGGCCCAACATAGACAGTGCAAGTTTCTTGTCTTGAAACTTTATTAGCTTTCAGTGTAAACCAAGGAATATCAGCCTCTTTTCTCCACTCATTTTTCTACTACACTATTTCTTTCTAATCTCCCTCCATATCTTTAATTAAGCAATTAATTCCTAGGACGCCAACTCTGTCCTCCCTTCGAATTCCCTGGATCCACCGGGGCTGGACCCCGGCAACCCTGCCTATTTAACTTATATGCAGAGTACATTATGAGAAATGCTGGGCTGGAGGAAGCACAGGCTGGAATCAAGACTGTCAGGAGAAATATCAATAACCTCAGATATGCAGATGACACCACCCTTATGGCAGAAAGTGAAGAAGAGCTGAAGAGCTTCTTGATGAAAGTGAAAGAGAGTGAAAAAGTTGGCTTAAAGCTCAACATTCAGAAAACTAAGATCATGGCATCCAGTCCCATCACTTCATGTCAAATAGATGTGGAAACAGTGACTGACTTTATTTATTGGGCTCCAAAATCACTGCAGTTGGTGACTGCAGCCAGCATATTAAAAGACACTTACTCCTTGGAAGGAAAGTTATGACCAACATTGATAGCATATTAAAAAGCAGAGACACTACTTTGTAAACAAAGGTCCATCTAGTCAAGCCTATGGTTTATCCAGTAGCCATGTATGAATGTGAGAGTTGGACTATAAAGAAAGCTGAGTGCAGAAGAATTTATATTTTTGAACTGTGGTGTTGGAGAAGACTCTTGAGAGTCCCTTGGACTGCAAGGAGATCCAACCAACCCATGCTAAAGGAGATAAGTCCTAGGTGTTCACTAGAAGGACTGATGTTGAAGCTGAAACTCCAAATCTTTGGCCACCTGTTGTGAAGAGCTGACTCATTTGAAAAGACCCTGATGCTGGGAAAGATTGTGGGCAGGAGGAGAAGGGGACGACAGAGGGTGAGATGGTTGGATGGTATCACGGACTAAATGGACGTAAGTTTGGGTAAACTCCGGGAGTTGATGATGAACAGGGAGGCCTGGCATGCAGCAATTCATGGGGTTGCAAACAGTCGGACATGACTGAGCAACTGAACTAAACTGATCTGATCTTTAAATGGAATAAATGGAATGTGTACATATTCAGTCTTATCTTACTCTTTGAGACCCCATAGACTGTAGCCCATGAGGCTCCTCTGTGCATGGAATTTTTCGGGCAAGAAAACTTAAGTGGATTATTTTCTTCTCCAGGGATCTCTCTGACCCAGGGATCTAAACTGTGTCTCCTGTGTCTACTGCATTGGCAGGTGGATTCTTTATCACAGCACCACCTACCTCTCACTCAACATCCTTTAGTTTTCTTTGCTGAGACATGTTGAATTTATCCATAGTATCTTTTATTCTGTGCATTTCTGTCTGTGATTTCTTTCTTCAGATGGGCAAAATACTATTAGTAGATTATTCTATATATAAATAGCTGAGTGAATAAATAATGTGTAAGTTACCTACACATGATAAATTGATATCAGATAAAAGTACAAATGTTTACTTAGGAAGTAAATGCTACAGAATAGCAAAGAAAAAGACTTAATAAGGTGGAGAGTACAGATGATCTCTATAAAATATCCACTGAAGAAAATACCCATTATATGATTTTAATAGTAGCTATTACCTGTTGGCTCAGATGGTAAAGAATCTGCCTGCAGTGTGGGAGACCTGGTTTCAATGCCTGAGTTGGGAAGATTCCCTGGAGAAGAGAACAGCTACCCATTCCAATATTCTTGCCTGGAGAATTCCATGGACAGGCTACAACCCATGGGGTCGCAAAGAGTCAGACATGACTAAGCTACTCTCACTTTCATTACAATGTAAGATTCCTACAATATCTGTCTTCTGAAATTAAGACGTTTACTCCTTGGAAGAAAAGTTATGACCAACCTAGATAGCATATTCAAAAGCAGAGACATTACTTTGCCGACTAAGGTCTGTCTAGTCAAGGCTATGGTTTTTCCAGTAGTCATGTATGGATGTGAGAGTTGGACTGTGAAGAAGGCTGAGCGCCAAAGAATTGATGCTTTTGAACTGTGGTGTTGGAGAAGACTGTTGAGAGTCCCTTGGACTGTAAGGAGATCCAACCAGTCCATTCTGAAGGAGATCAGCCCTGGGATTTCTTTGGAAGGAATGATGCTAAAGCTGAAACTCCAGTACTTTGGGCACCTCATGTGAAGAGTTGACTCATTGGAAAAGACTCTGATGCTGGGAGGGATTGGGGGCAGGAGGAGAAGGGGACGACCGAGGATGAGATGGCTAGATGGCATCACTGACTCGATGGACGTTTGTCTGAGTGAACTCCGGGAGTTGATGGACAGGGAGGCCTGGCGTGCTGTGATTCATGGAGTTGCAGAGTCGGACATGACTGAGCGACTGAACTGAACTGAAATATTTTACATATATTTATTCACGTAATCTTCATATCAACCAAAGGACTGCTTGTTTTTTTTTTTTTTCCCAATTGTTTGTTTTTTATTGCACCCACTTAACAGAGTTGAGATTGAATGAAGAGGGACTGAGTAATTTGCCAATGGGCCCAGAGTGTTTATGTGGTAAAACATGATTGGAACCCATATTTAAGTTTATAGTTTACACTTTTAGACACAAATCTCTAATAAAATGCTTTAGTACATCTTACAGTAAATAAAAATTGGTGGTATTTTCCTATCTTTATAGTAATATCTATTATTTATAGGCCTATAAAATATTAGTTATTTGATTAACTCTTCAAATCTGACTTGAAAGATACCATTAGTTATTTGATAGGAATTGCATTAAATCTGTAGATTACCTTGGGTGTATGGTCAATTTAACAATATTGATTATTCCAACCCAAGAACAGTGTACTTTCAATCTGATTGGGTCATCTTCAGTGTCTTTCATCAACATCTTATTATTTACAGAATACAGATCTTTTACCTCTTTGGTTATGTTTATTCCTAGGTATTTTAATCTTTTTGATATGATGGTAAATGGGATTATTTCCTTAATTTTTCTTTCTGGTTTTTCATTGTTAGTGTTTAAGAATATGACAGAATTCTATGTATTAATTTTGTATCCTGCCTCTACTGAATTTCACTGATGGGCACAGGTAGCTTTCTGGTAACATCTTTAGGATTTTCTTTGTTCAGCAGCATGTCATCTGCCACACTACTTCCCCAGGTGTTGCTAGTGGTAAAGAATTAACCTGCCAATCAATGCAGGATACATAAGAGATGCGGTTCAATCCCTGGGTTTGGAAGATCCCCTGAAGGAGGGCATGACAACCACTCCAGTACTCTTGTCTGGAGAACTCCATGGTAAGAGGAGCCTGGAAGGTGACAGTCCATAGAGTCACAAAGAACTAGACATGACTGAAGTGACTTAGCACACACACACACATATGCAAACAGTGACAGATTTATTGCTTCTTTTCCAAGCTGGGTTCTTTTTATTTCTATTTATTTGGTAATAGTGGGCATCCTGGTCTTATTCCTGATCTTAGAGTAAATTCAAATATCATATGGTATCACTTATTTGTTGAATCTTAAAAAAAAATGATGGAATGAACTTACTGATAAAACAAAAATAGACCCACAGATAAAGAAAAAGAAAATAAGAGTATCGTTACCAAAGAGGAAGAGGAGAAGGGATAAATTAGCTTGGAATTAATAGATACTCAGTTCAGTTCAGTTGCTCAATCATGTCCAACTCTTTGCAGCCCCATGAACCACAGCACGCCAGGCCTCCTCTGATGCTGGAAGGGACTGGGGGCAGGAGGAGAAGGTGACTAGAGAGTATGAGATGGCTGGATGGCATCACCAAATCCCAGAGATTACTCAAACTCATGTCCATCAAGTCATAGATGCCATCCAGCCATCTCATCCTCTGTCGTCCCCTTCTCCTGCCCCCAATCCCTCCCAGCATCAGAGTCTTTTCCAGTGAGTCAACTCNTGACTTTGCACACTATTTTAGATGAGCCAGAACAAGCCACTACCAACCAAATTGTGATTAGTGGGCCCCAGGCTGTGATAAGCTTTTCGCTAGATCCCCGGTGTTTAGTAACACCCAGAACAAATTCTACAAAGAGATGAAATATGATGAGTTATTGGCTGTTGGTTGGTTGGTGCTGGTGCTCAGTCATGTTCAATCCTTTGCAAAGCTGTAGCCCACCAGGCTCTTCTGTCCATGGATTTTCCAGGCAAGAATACTGAAGCAGGTTGCCATTTCTTTCTCCAGGGACTTAGGGATCATTTCCTTCATTTCTGTTTTGACTTAGAGATCAAACCCGTGTCTCTTGCATCTCCTGCATTGGCAGGTGGATTCTTTACCACTAGAGCCTCCTGGGCAGAATATGAATTCATTCTTAAACTTTCTGAATTTGACTTGATGTAAATGTCATGCCAATCATACATGATATGATCTAAGGGTGATTTTAAAATTAGAGCTATGATCTCTTAGCCAACTACAATGTCACCTCAGGTTCTGAGCAACCCCAATCAGGTCTCATATACAGCAAGTTCTAAAATATAACTTGCAATAAGTATTAGGTTCTATTCATATAATTCTTCAAGGCTGGTCATGTAGATGGGACTTAAGATGCTGGCTTAGGAAACTGGATACTTGTATTCCAGAGTTGTTTCCATCTCTAACTTGCTGTGTAACCTTGTGAATATAATTTCACTTCATAAAACCTCGGTTAAAATTAGAGTGCTGGAGAGGATTTGAAAGTTTCCCTCAACTTGGGAATACCAGACCACCTAACCTGCCTCTTGAGAAATCTGTATGCAGGTCAGGAAGCAACAGTTAGAACTGGACATGGAACAACAGACTGGTTCCAAATAGGAAAAGGAGTACGTCAAGGCTGTATATTGTCACCCTGCTTATTTAACTTATATGCAGAGTACATCATGAGAAATGCTGGACTGGAGGAAACACAAGCTGGAATCAAGATTGCCGGGAGAAATATCAATAACCTCAGATATGCAGATGACACCACCCTTATGGCAGAAAGTGAAGAGGAGCTAAAAAGCCTCTTGATGAAAGTGAAAGAGGAGAGCGAAAAAGTTGGCTTAAAGCTCAACATTCAGAAAACGAAGATCATGGCATCTGGTCCCATCACTTCATGGGAAATAGATGGGGAAACAGTGGAAACAGTGCCAGACTTTATTTTTTTAGGCTCCAAAATCACTGCTGATGGTGACTGCAGCCATGAAATTAGAAGACGCTTACTCCTTGGAAGAAAAGTTATGTCCAACCTAGATAGCATTTTCAAAAGCAGAGACATTACTTTGCCGACTAAGGTCCGTTTAGTCAAGGCTATGGTTTTTCCTGTGGTCATGTATGGATGTGAGAGTTGGACTGTGAAGAAGGCTGATCGCCGAAGAATTGATGCTTTTGAACTGTGGTGTTGGAGAAGACTCTTGAGAGTCCCTTGGACTGCAAGGAGATCCAACCAGTCCATTCTGAAGGAGATCAACCCTGGGATTTCTTTGGAAGGAATGATGCTAAAGCTGAAACTCCAGTACTTTGGCCACCTCATGGGAAGAGTTGACTCATTGTAAAAGACTCTGATGCTGGGACGGATTGGGGGCAGGAGGAGAAGGGGAAGACCGAGGATGAGATGGCTGGATGGCATCACTGAATCGATGGATGTGAGACAGAGTGAACTCCGAGAGATGGTAGTGAACAGGGAGGCCTGGCGTGCTGCGATTCATGGGGTCGCAAAGAGTCGGACACGACTGAGCGACTGAACTGAACTGAATACATTGTTAACTTAGGTGAGATACCAACTCTTACATTTTCCTCTGAATAGGGAATTCCAAACAATAATTTGTATCTTCCTACGTGTTGGTACAAGTCAGAAGTGTGATGCTTCTTTATGTTTTTGACAACTAATTTTTATTAATGTCAACATCTTCACGGAAGCTGGAGGTGAAGAAGTGTCATCTGCTTCTTCATACGAGTCTGAGATTCCTTTCACCAGCAGCAACCCCAAATTTAAGCTCTGGGTTCCCATCACCTACCATGGACAAAAGAGAGCAGAGAAGAGAAGCTCAACGCAGGCAGGATGTAAAAAAAGCATGGCTAAGTATTTGTTTTTAAGAGTAGAGAATGGGTGATGCTCTTCTATAACATCAAGCAGTTATTAATATGAATTCTACCAGGTCTGTGACACTGGTAACTTTTTAACCTTTTACCCCTCAGTTTCATCTTACTTATCTAAGTGTATTATTTGGATGCAGTTATTTATAGTTGTTTATTTATTTATTTGGCTGCACTGGATCTCAGTTGGGGCATGCAAGATCTTTCACTGCCACACGCTGGCTGGGTAGTTGTAGGGCATGGGCTTATTCACTTTGCAATTCATGGGATCTTAGTTCCTCAACCAGGGGTTGAACCCACGTCCCCCGCATTGGAAAGTGGATTCTTAGCCACTGGACCACCAGGGAATTCCCTGGGTATATTTGATGTGAGCAGTTGTGAAAGATCTGCAGAGTCTGAATCACATTTTGTTGCTTTTGCTATATTTAGTATTACTATTTGCATACAGGGAATTTCATGATACTGATGAACAAAGAGAATGGAAAACTCTTTAAAAAGTCCACTGCACTGAACTTATGCATCATCTGAGTTTGTAGCCGTTGCGAAACATTTCCCCACTGGGGAGAATTACCTCTGATCATCTCCCCTGAGCTGGGAGCCAGGCTGTGGGTACTCCCTGCCTGTGTCACAGACATGCACATATCAGTGTACAAACTCACACTCAAATACATGTTCCAAGGTCAGTATCAGTTTGAAGTCATCCTTGGACCACTCTCTTTGTGATTGGAGTTCACAGTCCCCCACTCCCCGTCAATCCCTCAGAAGCAAAACGTTTAGGACCTGGACACAGCATATTATGTCTCTTCTGTAAAAATTCCCTCGGAGATGCCCCTGCTTCTTGACAGGGAGTGAGAGGTTGGAAATAAACAGATTTCTATTGTAATAACCTGTGTTAGAAGAGTTAGAACTTGTGACAGTTGCCATTATTTCTCTACTTGAGTCCAATCAAAAGAGCCTTCTTATATGAGAAAGGCCATCATTTATCCTGAGAACTAGCAGGCTGAGTAGGTAAGAGGATGCTGGATGAGAGCAGAGAGGCATAAACAAAGGGCATCTGTGCCTCTATTTGTTATCTTCCAACCAGCCAACAACCAGTTCTCTTCAATAGCTGAAATCTTCCTGCAGAGGGTATGGCAAGAATACAACAGTCATTGTATTTTAGATTCAGGTAAAGGCTGTGTGTCAAAATTTTCATGACAGAAATCTTAAAAATACAGCACTTCAAAAATGCAAACAAAAGCAGCATTTCTTAACTTTGCTCTCAAATCAAATTTTTACAATAACCCCTTGTAAGACATCATGTTATGACAATAGACTCTCCCTTGACACTGTGGTGAGGCACTGTGTCTCTCTTTTATTTTTTTGTACACAGAGCTGATTTTGTCTTCTGTAACTGTTGACTTTTCATCTGCTGCTATTATATTCATCACTTACACAATAATCAGTTGATTGAAATCTTTATCAGAGTCTACAGTTATTATTGTTAGTGGTGACATGAATCCATGAGATAACATGGGAGCTCAAGAAAAAAGACAGAACAAATATGAAAAGTTAGGGTAGGCATAGTTTGTTAAAAATCCCTGTGCATTATTAATGGAAAACGCAGTCATCCTTTTGCATCTTTATTGAAAAGTGTACTTAATGCCACACCACCCCCCATTTTTTTATTGCATAAATTACTTCTGGGGCTTATTTCTGGGAGCATTTCTCTAGACTCATGTGGTGAATCTGCAAGTCTACATTCTGTGGAGGCAGAAAGCAAAGGAAAAAAATCTTTCTTCTTCTTTGTGTTTCTATAGTGGTTCTGTGACAGGCTATCCAATGTGAGAGGAAACAATTACCATGATGGTGATTATATGTGTACAGGATAATAGCTTACTAATCATAATTTCCTCATAACTTTATTTTTAGTACAATGTTAATATATAAATACAAACAATGTAACTCCAGCTAACAGAAGCATGGAGACTTGTAAATAAGAAGGAACACCTTCTTCTTCATTTACCATGGCTGTAAGAATCAGCCCAAATACAGTTTTCTAAAAATCTGCCTTTTTTTTTTTACTGTCAAAAATAGTGATAGAATCAGAAGAGCATTGGCTTTGGGTTTACAAATAACTGAGTTCAAACCTCAACTCCACTACCTTTTAGTTATGAATCACACGGAAAGATCATAAAAACTCTGTGATCATCAATTTTTGAGTAATATTATGGGAACGGAGTTTATCACATCTAATTATTGTGACAATGATGAGATTAAGTGTTTATCCCATGAAATATTGATTTTTCTTCTGCTTCCTCTTCCTCCGCCTCCTTCTCTGCCTCCTCTTCTTCCTCTTTCTCTTTGAAGTGAGGTGCATATGTTAAAATATTCCCCAAATACGCATTTGACACAAAGTGCTAAACTTTCTCAATCTCTTCTTCCTGCAAAACTTATTCATTAACAACCTTTATGAGTTACATGAAAGGAAATAGGGGTGAAAATATCTTGGTATAAGTAGTGTCCCAAAATAGATTTCTTTTCTTACTTTCATTTCTTTGTTAAATTGCGCAGCATGGGAACAGTGGCTGCGCGGTGTGGGAGCGACTGTGAGGAGATACCCCACGTTCAAGAACAAAGGAGAAGCACCAGAAGATGGTAGGAGGGGCAAAATCGTGTTTAGAATCAAGCCCCATACCCGCCAGAGATGCTCAGAAGGCTCAAACAAACCTTATGTGCACCAGGACCCAGAGGTCCACAGCAACTGAGACAGAACTGCGTTTGCGTGTCTCCTGAGGAGGTACGGGTCAGCAGTGGACTGCCGCAGGGGCAGGGGCTCTGGGTGCAGCAGACCTGGGTATGGCATAAGCCCTCTTGGAGGAGGTCGCCATTAATCCCACCACAGAGCTGCCAGAACTTACACAGGACTGGGAAAACAAACTCTTGGTGGGCACAGAGACCCTTGTGTGCACCAGGACCAGGAAAAAGGAGCAATGACCCCACAAGAGACTGACCCAGACTTGNACTGCCGCAGGGGCAGGGGCTCTGGGTGCAGCAGACCTGGGTATGGCATAAGCCCTCTTGGAGGAGGTCGCCATTAATCCCACCACAGAGCCGCCAGAACTTACACAGGACTGGGAAAACAAACTCTTGGTGGGCACAAAGAGACCCCTGTGTGCACCAGGACCAGGAGAAAGGAGCAATGACCCCGCAAGAGACTGACCCAGACTTACCCGTGAGTGTCCAGGAATCTCCAATGGAGGCTGAGTTGGTGGCGGCCTGCTGCAGGGCTGGGGGCACTGAGTGTAGCAGTGTATGCATGGGACTTTTTGAAGGAGGTCACCATTATCTTCATTATCTCCACCATAGTTTGCGTAAGTGAGTGAGTGAAGTCGCTCAGTCGTGTCTGACTTTTTGAGACCCCATGGACTGTAGCCCGCCAGGCTCCTCCGTCCATGGGATTCTCCAGGCAAGAATACTGGAGTGGGTTGCCATTTCCTTCTCCAGGGGATCTTCCCAACCCAGGGATCAAACCTGGGTCTCCTGCATTGCAGGCAGATGCTTTAACCTCTGAGCCACCATAGTTTGGTCACAGTAAAATAATAGGGAGGGAACACAGCCCCATCCATTGACAGAAAATTGGATTAAAGATTTACCCAACATGGCCCCACCAATCAGAACAAGGCCCAGTTTCCCCCCAGTCAGTCGTTCCGATCAGGAAGTGTCCATAAGCTTCCATCAGAGGATAGGCAGACTGAAACCCACAATCACAGGAAACTAACCAACCTGATCACATGGACCACAGCATTGTCTAACTCAATGAAAATTATGAGCCTTGCTGTATAGGGACACTCAAGATGGACGGGTCATGGTAGAGAGTTCTGACAAAATGTGGTCCACTGGAGAAGGGAATGGCAAACCACTCCAGTATTCTTGCCTTGAGAACCCCATGAACAGTATGAAAAGGCAAAAAAGATAAGACACTGAAAGATGAACTCCCCAGGTCAGTTGGTGCCCAATATGCTACTGGAGATCAGTGGAGCAATAACTCCAGAAAGAATGAAGGGATGGAGCCAAAGCAAAAACAACACCCAGTTGTGGATGTGACTGGTGAAGGAAGTAAAGTCTGATGCTGTAAAGAGCAATATTGCATAGGAATCTGGAAAATTAGGTCCATGAATCAAGGCAAATTGGAAGTGGGCAAACAGGAGATGGCAAGAGTGAGCATCAACATTTTAGGAATCAGTGAACTAAAATGGACCAGAATGGGGGAATTTAACTCAGATGACCATTGTATCCACTACTGTGGGCAAGAATCCCTTAGAAGAAATGGAGTAGCCATCATAGTCAACAAAAGAGTCCAAAATGCAGTACTTGGATGCAGGCTCAAAAACAACACAATGATCTCCCAAATGTTCAAGGCAAACCGTTTAATATCACAGTACTCAGAGTCCATGCCCTGACCAGTAATGCTAAAGAAGCTGAAGTTGAATGGTTCTATGAAGACCTACAAGACCTTCTAGAACTAACACTTCAAAAAGATGTTCTTTTCACTATAGGGGACTGGAATGCAAAAGTAGCAAGTCAAGAAACACCTGGAGTAACAGGCAAATTTGGCCTTGGAGTACAGAATGAAGCAGGGCAAAGACTAATAGAGTTTTGCCAAGAGAACACACTTGTCATAGCAAACACCCTCTTCCAACAACAGAAGAGAAGACTACACATGGACATCCACAGATGGTCGATATCAAAATCAAATTGATTATATTCTTTGCAGCCAAATATGTAGAAGTTCTATACAGTCAACAAAAACAAGACCAGGAGCTGACTGTGGCACAGACCATGAACTCCTCCAAATTAAGACTTAAATTGAAGAAAGTAGGGAAAACCACTACACCATTCAGGTATGAAAATCAACCCCCTTATGATTATACAGTGGAAATGAGAAATAGATTCAACGGATTAGATCTGATAGAGTACCTGGTGAACTATGGGTGGAGGTTTGTGGACATTGTGCAGGAGGCAGGGATCAACACCATCCCCAAGGAAAAAAAAATGCAAAAAGGCAAAATGGTTGTCTGCGGAGGCCTTACAAATAGCTGTGAATAGAAGAGAAGCAAAAGGCAAAGGAGAAAGGGAAAGATATGCCCATTTGAATGCAGAGTTCCAAAGAATAGCAAAGAGAGGTAAGAAAGCCTTCCTCACAGATCAATGTAAAGAAATACAGGAAAAATAATAAAATGGGAAAGTTTAGAGATCTCTTCAAGAAAATTAGAGATAGCAAGGAAACATTTCATGCAAAGATGGGCACAATAAAGGACAGAAATGGTATGGACCTCACAGAAGCAGAAGATATTAAGAAGAGGTGGCAAGGATACACAGAAAAAATATACAAAAAAGATCATCATGACCCAGATAATCATGATGGTATGATCACCAGCCTAGAGTGAGACATCCTGGAATGTGAAGTCAAGTGGACTTAGGAAGCATCACTATGAACAAATCTAGTGGAGGTGATGGAATTCCAGCTGAGCTATTTCAAATTCTAAAAGATGATGCTGTAAAAGTGTTGCACTCAACATGCCAGCAAATTTGGAAAATTCAGCAGTGGCCACAGGACTGGAAAAGGTCAGTTTTCATTCCAATCCCAAAGAAAGGCAATGCCAAAGAATGTTCAAACTACCTCACAATTGCACTCATCTCACACGCTAGTGAAGTAATGCTCAAAATCCTCCAAGTCAGGCTTCAAAAGTACGTGAACCATGAACTTCCAGATGTTCAAGCTGGATTTTGAAAAGGCAGAGGAACCAGAAATCAAATTGCCAACATCCATTGAACCATCGAAAAAGCAAGAGTGTTCCAGAAAAACGTCTAATTCTGCTTTATTGACTATGCCAAAACCTTTGACTGTGTGGATCACAACAAACTGTGGAAAATTCTTCAAGAGATGGGAATACCAGACCACCTGACCTGCCTCTTGAGAAATCATGTGCAGGTCAGGAAGCAACAGCTAGGACTGGATATGGAACAACAGACTGGTTCCAAATAGGGAAAGGAGTACATCAAGGCTGTATATTGTCACCTGCTTATTTAACTTATATGGAGAGTACATCATGAGAAACGCTGGGCTGGATGAAGCACAAGCTGGAATCAAGATTGCCAGGAGAAATATAAAAAACCTCAGATATGCAGATGACACCACCCTTATGGCAGAAACTGAAGAAGAGCTAAANATATGGAGAGTACATCATGAGAAACGCTGGGCTGGATGAAGCACAAGCTGGAATCAAGATTGCCAGGAGAAATATAAAAAACCTCAGATATGCAGATGACACCACTCTTATGGCAAAAAGTGAAGAACTAAAGGGCCTCTTGATGAAAGTGAAAGAGGAGAGTGAAAAAGCTGGCTTACAACTCAACATTCAGAAAACTAAGATCATAGCATCCAGTCCCATCACTTCAAGGCAATAGATGGAGAAACGGTGGAAACAGTGGCTGACTTTATTTTTCTGGGCTCCAAAATCACTGCAGATGGTGATTGCAGCCATGAAATAAAAAGACGCTTACTCCTTGAAAGAAAAGTTATGACCAACCTAGATAGCATGTTAAAAAGCAGAGACATTACTTTGTCAACAAAGGTCCGTCTAGTCAAGGCTATGATTTTTCCAGTAGTCATGTATGAATATGAGAGTTGGACTATAAAGAAAGCTGAGCACCAAAGAATTGATGCTTTTAACTGTGGTGGTGTTGGAGAAGACTCCTGAGAGTCCCTTGGATTGCTAGGAGATCCAACGAGTCCATCCTAAAGGAAATCAACCCAGAATATTCATTGGAGGACTGATGCTGAAGCTGAAGCTCCAATACTTTGGCCACCTGATGTGAAGAGCTGACTCATTTGGAAAGACCCTGATGTTGGGAACGAATGAAGGCAAGAAGAGAGGGGGATGACAGAGGATGAGATGGTTGGATGGCATCACCAACTTTATGGATATGAGTTTGAGCGAGCTCCAGGAGTTGATGATGGACAAGGAAGCCTGGTGTGCTACAGTCCATGGGGTCATAAACAGTCAGACACACTGAGCGACTGAAATGATAAATGATGTGCATTTGTTTTTGTTTTATCTTGGACAAGATGATTAATTTCTCTACGTCTTGGTTTACAAATGAAAATTTGATAGTATGAATATTTAGTACAGTCCTATTCTTATTTTAGACAACTAATTATCTGTCAAAGGCATCTAACTCATAGGAAAGAAAGTTTTCCTATTTCCCATAGAGTCACTACACATTTATCCTCGTGGTCACCATTTCCAGTGTCCTCTAGTGCTCTGTGTGGATCCAGGTAGAGCTGAAGTAGAGCGCTGGGCCACCAGGTTCCTGCAGTTCCTGTCTGAGCCTACACCGTGAGTGCAAGTCCAAACCACTCTCTAGACTTCCTGGGAGGAATTCCCTCAATGCCAGAACACCAGTTATGCAGGATAGTCAATGCGAGTTATAAGCAAGTAAGCACCTTCAGGTTATTCTTGGGCATCACTTATCTCCTGGCAGTGATCATGCCATTGACCCTCTAAAGGAAAAGGATTTTGGACTGCTTCTTCAGCAGTTTCCAGTGGCTTTTCTTTTACAGACAACTCTGTAGCATGTGGCCCAGAAACCAAAGTGAACAGTTCACAACACGATGAAATTTGTCTTCTTGGCCTTAATGACATCTACTTAATCACTTTTGGTAGTGGGTTCCAGAAAATATATTATTTAATCTGGGAGTTACAATTCTTTAAAATATTCAATATGTGGATTTCCGCCCCTCCCCGATTTTACATAAAATGAATCCATTATAGGATAGTTGGAATGGAAAAATATCCTAAATTTCTAATACATAATAGAAATACATACCATACATAATCTTACAACTTACAAACCACCATGCTTAATATTTTGTTATATTACTTCTATCTTTTTTGCATACATATGTATGTATGTTTATGTATATGTATACACACATATTACAAATAGGAAATGTACATATAGTATTATTCATTTTAAAAATACTATAGCATACACTTCTCTGCAATTCATAAAATATCTTTGAAAAAGACCTGATTTTGAGTGACTGTGTGGCAGCCCATCACATGACTCATACACAGTTTATTTAACCAACGCTCACTTCTTTTCTTTTTTTTCTTTAGCCATGGACTTTATTGTTTGAATATTTGCAATTATTATTCTATACCCAAACATTAATTTCTTACAAAACTCTGTATTCCATATTGCTAGGTCACTTCACTCTTCATTTTAGGTCACATTTCCATCAAGAACTATTTCCCCAAATCACAATCTGCCTGATTGTGTGTTGTTGTTGATCATTTGCTAAATTGTGTACGGCTCTGCAATGCCATAGACTAGCCCACCACGCTCATCTGTCCATGAGATTTTCCAGGCAAGAATACTGGAGTGGGTTGCCATTTCCTTCTCCACAACACTCACTTCTTCAGATGATAAAATTATTGTTTCACCACAGGGAATCTTAAGAAATGCATCTCAGGTATTGCCTAATCTTAGGTATTGCCTAATATACATTCTCTTTCTGGGGATATAATTCGGTCTTTTAATGCAAAGGGTGGGTCAAGCTCTATTTCTGTAGTTAAAGACCAAAGGATACTGTAATAGTTTAAATACCTGAAGTGGAAGATGTACAAGAAATGACAGCAAAGAAGTACTTTGACTGGGTCGCCATTTTTCACAATCCCTAAACTTTGCCTTGAAGGGGGTCACACGATGACTGATGCATTTACCTATGGAGATAAACACTTCATAAGTTTTTACCTTGATTCCCACAGTTAGTTTTTCCCTCACATATTCCCAGAGGATCCTAAATAATAAAGCCCCATTTGTCAATTATTAGTTCACTTGATAAACTAACTCCTACCATTTGTTGTTATTCCTCTTGCCTGTGCTGAGTTATAGATGAATAAATTCTAATGTAAGAGGAGATTGGTATTTACCATTGAATGAAAAGGAATACTCAAACTAAGTTAAATGTACATTTTAAATTCTGCTTATAAGTGATATCATTCAGGATTTGTCTTTCTCTGTCTGATTTATTTCACTTAGCATAATTCCCTCCAAATTCATCCATGTTGCTGTTAATAGCAAAATTCTTTTTTATGACTGACTAGTATTCCATTGTGTATATATACCACATCTTCTTTAATGGTTACCAACGGGAAAGTGGGGAGGGGCAATTCAGGGGTTATAATGGGAGTGGGAGGTACAAACTATTGGGTGTAAGAGAGGCTCAATGATATATTATACAACATGGGGGAATATAGCCAATATTTTGGAATAGCTGCAAATGGAAAATAACCTTTGTATAAAAATTTTAATATCTTTTTAAAAAGCAATACAAAGTTTTAAAAACAACCTAACAAATGTAAACTCTTCCTATAAATCCTAAACATATCTAGCTCTGCCTTTTATTTTCAAAGGTGAGGTGTCGATTGATTTTCTTTCGTCAGAACTCTTTTTCTGGCATCACCCAGCTTTGCTGTAAGTGCCCCAGCCCCACTCTCTGCCTCATGCCAGCCCCTTGTACCCACCACCCCCAGCTGTGAGCTCTGCCTGGCCCTCTGGGGATGGGCTTATGAGAAGCCTTCTGCTCACTGCTTCTGCTCATTTTAATCACAGTCTCTTATTGATAGAGCAGCTGAGGGTGAGAATAATTGACTATAAAACCCTATCACTGCAAACATCTCCTTATCCTTATCCAAAACACTCAAAGGAAGCCATATACCCAGCTACATTCCTTTTGAAACTTATACAGTGCTATAGAATGCAAATAATCTTTCACTCAATAATAACAACAAAAAAAGTTGTACTACATTCTGGTGGAGTGGGATGTGCATGGACTAGATTTTATCCAGGGCAAGTGGAAATGAAGAGGAACTTTGGGGGAGGGATGAGAAGGAGGCAGGAGGAGGGGAAGGACATCTAATCACTTTGTGCTGGGATTTTTCTTTTCTTAATCTGATGGCAGCCAAGGAGAGGACAGAGAGAACACAACTCCCAGCCATTGCTTGGGTGTGTTCCCAGCTTGCACAGGTAAAATCAGCTCTGAAATTAAACTCTCAGCACTGATGTGTGTGTGTGTGTGTGTTTGACATGGACCATTTTTAAAGTCTTTATTGAATTTGTTACAATATTGCTTCTGTTTTATGGTTTGGTCTTTTGGCCTGGAGGCATGTGGGGTCTTAACTCCTCAGTCAGGGATTGAACTCAAACTCCCTGCATTGGAAGGAGGCTTCCCTGGTGGCTCAGACAGTAAAGTGTCTGTCTGCAATTCAGGAGACCTGGGTTTGATCCCTGGGTTGGGAAGATCCCCTGAAGAAGGAGATGGCAGCCCACTCCAGTATTCTTGCCTGGAAAATCCCATGGACGGAGAAGCATTGTAGGCTGCAATCCATGGGGTCGCAAAGAGTCAGACAGGACTGAGCAACTTCACTTTCACTTTCACTTTTCTTAACCACTGGACCACCAGGGAAGTCCCAGCACCAACTCTTTGAAGGGTTGTTCTTGTTCAGTTGCATTCAACTCTTTGCCATGGCCTGTAGCCCTCCAGGCTCCTCTGTCCACGAGATTTTTCAGGTAAGAGTACTTGAGTGGCTTGCCGTTTGCTTCTCCAAGGGACTTTCCCGGACCAGGGATGGAACTCAAGTCTCCTGTGTTGGCAGGCAGATTCTTTACCACTGAGCCACCAGGGAATTTTTACATTAAAAAATACCACCAGGTATTTTTACATTAAATTCTGCTGTATGAAGTTTCCAGAAGCCGCAGGATCCCACTTCTGAGGCTAATGCAGACAACTTTCAGCTGCTTTTTGCAGTCACCTAGTGTCCCTCTGCATGGAGCCACCCGATCTCTTTGCTTCAGGAAGGAGAGGTCCTGACTTGAAGTCTGTCTGAGAACAAGAGGTCATCATAAACTTCATGTTTTCATTTCCTCTTTTTTCCTGTATTTGATAGCCCACAAAAGGGTATGTGAAAGTTAATCTCACCCGTTCCTTATCTTATCGGTAAGAGAATTTTCAGCTGTGCAAGGAAACCGGGACATGTGGGTATGCCTGGGAATGCTGTGCTGCAGGTTCTTATTCCTGAAAGTTGAGAGTATTTGGGGGCTTCTCTAGCGGTCCAGTGGCTAAGACTCCATGCTCCCAATGCCGGGGGCTGGGGTTCGATCCCTGGGCAGGGAACTAGATCCCACATGCCGCAACTCAGGGTTTGCATACTGCAGCTGAAGATTCCAAGTGATGCAAGTGAGATCTGGTGCAGCCAAATAAACTTAGAAGAAGAAGAAGAAAAAAAGAGTGTTTTGCTAAGATTGCACAGTCAGACCCCTCTTCAGACCTCAGCAGCTGGGAGCTTGGGTAAGAAATAGAACCTGCTGATGCAGGCCTTTGTAACCACCACACCCTGGCCCAGGCTGCCCCAGTGCAGAGCATGAATAAGCTCGGAGCAGTGGGTGCATTTATGCAACAATTTCTCCAAACCACAATGGAAGTGTCTGACTTGATTGCCAACATAAGAGGTTTTTAATTTCTCATTTTATTTTTTTCATTCTCTGCCTCAAAATGACCACACTCAGTTCAAGTCAGTTCTGGGTGACACCATTGATACAGAGAGCTATGTCTGGAACAACAAGAGGCGAGACTTTCATGACTCATGGCAACAGAGAACACACTTGGGTCCTACTGATAAAATTGTGTGACATAAATATAGCTGCACATGCAGGCTTCCCAAAAGTTTCAGCTTGAACCACTTGCTCACATCACTACTTTCAAAAAGTTGTTATAATCTAAAATTATGCGATCTCAATATTCTTTAAGTGATACGAATATACTCTAGAATTGGGGTACTTCAAAATGAGTTAGTGTGTACCCCTTTAAAGCCCTAGAGAAAATCTTCTCTTCATAAGAGATTGTTAGTTGCTCTAGGTTGGAGGTTATTAATCCAAGATTAGCCAACTCATCAATATCCTTTTCCTACCTCAGGAAAATGGCCTGAAGAATTCTTTCTTTGTCTATAGAATAAGAGCTTGTATGTTTCCATGTGTGAGTGCGCTTAGTCACTCAGTCGTATTCGACTCTTTGTTGCCCCATGGACTGTAGCCTGCCAGCTTCCTCTGTCCATGGAAGTCTCCGGGCAGGAATACTGGAGTGGATTGCTATCTCCTCCTCCAGGGATCTTCCTGACCCAAGGATCAGACTCATGTCTCCTGCATTGCAAATGGATTCTTTACCATCTGAGCTCCCGGGGAAGCCCTGTATATTTACATACTAGGTATCAATGCAAGTCATTGAGCACTATTCCAAATGTGAAGATGCAGAGATAACAAAGCATCTACAAGCGACTTCCCAGGTGGTCCAGTGGTCGAGTCCCTGCTTCCAATGCAAAGGGCATGGGCTCCATTCCTGATCGGGGAACTGAGATCCCACATGGCTCATGGTGTGGCCAAAATAATGTTCTTTGTTTGGATGAAGGGATGGGTAGTAGGCAGCTGGTGGGGATTTAGAGTCTATGTGACAGAACTGGGTTTGCTACCAAGCAATCTGGAAGATGCCAATCAACTCCACCTGGAAACTGAAAGTCACATTTCAAGGTAAACCTGGACCGATAGAACGGTGAAATCAGCAATAGTGTTTCTTGCCAGATCGGATCCAGATAGCACAGGCAGAATGGCAAAAAAGGAGAATGTGTTTTAAGAACGACAACAACAACAATTTTTCTGTCTTGGAAAAGATAATCACCATCAAAGAAGTAGACATACAAAAATAAATGTGTTCTGTTTAAATTTATATGACATTCAAAGTAGACAAAACTCAACTTCAGTTTTTCAAGATATATACATAAGTGGTACAGCTATAAAGGAAAATGAAGAAATAAACACAAAAGTCAGGGAGTGGTTCCTGGTAGGACTTGGGATAGGGACAGGTTATGACTAGGCAGAAGCCTCAGTGGGTTCCTTGATTGCTGGTCATGTTCTAGTTGTTAATCTGGGTGGTAGCCATATGGGTGTTTGCTATATAATTATTATTAAATGCCACATATGTGCTTTATACATTTTTTTCTGAGTGCATGTTTTATTCCACAATTTTTAAAAGAATATGAAACAAATGGCTACTTTAATCATCCCTGTGGATACTTGCTCCTTGGAAGAAAGCTATGACGAACTGAAATAGCATATTAAAAAGCAGAGACATCACTTCTCTGACAAAGGTCCGTATAGTTAAAGCTATGGTTTTTCTGGTAATCATGTATGGATGTGAGAGTTGGACCATAAATAAGGCTGAGCACCAAAGAACTTATGCTTTCAAACTGTGGTGCTGGAGAAGACTCTTGAGAGTCTCTTGGACAGCAAGGAGATCAAACCAGTCAATCCTAAAAGAAATCAACTCTGAATATTCATTACAAGGTCTGATGCTGAAGTTGAAGCTTTAATACTTAGGCTACCTGATGCAAAGAGCCGACTCATTGGAAAATATTCTGATGCTGGGAAAGATTGAGCAGGAGGAGAAGGGGTCGACAGAGGATGAGATGGTTGGATGGCATCACTGACTCAATGGACATGAGTTTGAGCAAACTGCAGGAGGTAGTGATGGACAGGCAGCCTGGCGTGCTATAGTCCCTAGGGTCATAAAGAGTCAGACATGACTTAGTGACTGAACAACAACAAGGATGAAATTTGAACACTATCGACTATCCAGTGACTGGCAAACTCTGGGTTGCATCTGAGGGAAGCTCTCATTTGGACATCTCTGAAAGCCCTTCATATTTAGGACTAGAAACTGAGAGTGACATTGACCTTGGTGCTGTCTTCTCCATGGCTGTCCTGGGACTACAAGCAGCCAGGGCAGGTGCTGGAATGAGGAGGGTTGGCCAAATGGTGGGAGATTAAGATAAGGCAACTCTGCGAAGAGCTGACTCATTTGAAAAGACCCTGATGCTGGGAAAGATTGAGGGTAGGAGAAGGGGATGACAGAGGATGAGATGGTTGGATGGCATCACTGACTCAATGGACATGAGTTTGAGCAAACTGCAGGAGGTAGTGATGGACAGGCAGCCTGGCGTGCTATAGTCCCTAGGGTCATAAAGAGTCAGACATGACTTAGTGACTGAACAACAACAAGGATGAAATTTGAACACTATCGACTATCCAGTGACTGGCAAACTCTGGGTTGCATCTGAGGGAAGCTCTCATTTGGACATCTCTGAAAGCCCTTCATATTTAGGACTAGAAACTGAGAGTGACATTGACCTTGGTGCTGTCTTCTCCATGGCTGTCCTGGGACTACAAGCAGCCAGGGCAGGTGCTGGAATGAGGAGGGTTGGCCAAATGGTGGGAGATTAAGATAAGGCAACTCTGCGAAGAGCTGACTCATTTGAAAAGACCCTGATGCTGGGAAAGATTGAGGGTAGGAGAAGGGGATGACAGAGGATGAGATGGTTGGATGGCATCACTGACTCAATGGACATGGGTTTGGGTGGACTCCGGGAATTGGTGATGGACCGGGAGGCCTGGCGTGCCGCGGTTCATGGGGTCACAAAGAGTCAGACATGACTGAGCGACTGAACTGAACTGAAGATAAGCCAAGCAGATGGAACAGTGCAGCCAGGGGACCCGAGGTCACAGTGCAGCTGAGGGTCCAGTAGGTAGAGCTATTGGTGGTAAGAACAGTCTATACAGGTAAGCAGGGGTCTGGACATGTATGAATGCTGGCAGATTTTCAGAATGTAAACTTAGTGCTCAGGAGATGAGATGTGGAGTCTCCTGACACTTGGCCAACTGAGCTGGGGAAAGAGAGAGGTGGGAACTGGAAATTACACACACCTATTGGGATGGCTAGAGCAGGGCATGGCAGCCCACTCGAGTACTCTTGCCTGGAGAATCCCATGGACAGAGGAGCTTGGTGGGCTACCGTCCACGGGGTCACAAAGAGTCGGACGCGACTGAGCGACTGAGCATGCACGCAGGCTCTCTTCCAGTCCTGACCCTGTGGACAGGGTCCCAGTCACAGTGTCCCGTCCATCTTCTGCCGAAAGCCATGCATCCTGAGCTTGGCCAATCAGAGTCCTTCCTCAGAGGTTTTCCAAACTGGAGTTCAAGGGAGTTTTACATTCTCTTCAGTTTATACGTGGAGCTATAATTGTGTCTCCTAACTATGCAGCCATTCACCCTAAGGTATGGAGAGGCCGAAAAGAAAACAGTTGATGCCCAATGAAGTAGCAGCTGTGGAATCGCAGCTTTGTGCTCATTCTAATTCCATTTAACCCGTCAGGGTAGTTCTACTCCTGTCTCCACTCAAACATTACCCCCTTATCTCACAATTCTATACGATTATTTTTTCTCCTCACAAAACTGCTTGCAGGTACAAGGAAATAGAGTGATATACACATTTAAGAAATGTAAGTTATATCTTGTTGGCCAAAGGGGAGAGCACACAGTTTAAATGGTAAGGAAAATCATACATCTGACTTGAGGAACAAGCAGAGCTGGAATTCATTAGTCAGCTCTTCCACACATAGCTCACTGGTGATTTAATAAAGCGAAACTTCCCCTTTCTAGGGAGCAATGAGAAGCGTTCCCTAAGCCAGTCTGAGGTTGTCTGACATCGCCTTTCCTCCATCCAAGCCCTCAGGCTTTACTGATCTGACTCTTGCTTTCGCTCTGATTGAAGCGGCACACACACTCGCAGACTCAAGGTGTTCTGTGCTAAAACTGGGTCAGTCCCCACAAACGGGGACAGATGGCCGGTCACCCTATCTGTTTCTCCTTCTGTCTTCGTCGCTCCTGTCCAGCCTCCCTGTTTGTCATCCGTGTGGGTGTGCCCTGTTGAAAAGGATGAGGACACGTGGGACATATTTATAGCTTGGTGAAAAGACTGTGAGGAACTTCAGCTGATTTTTTTATCCAACCTTCATACTTAGATACTGTTTAAGAAGCAATGTGGCCTTATGATTTGGTAAAATTAAAAAAGAGATATTTTATCCTCTAAGTCCCCACCTAACTACCATACTGTGAACTGGGCAAATAATAAACTTTAAACTGTTGTAATGCAGATGGAGAGTGGGCCTATTTTAAGTATATCCAGGATTTTCGCATGGATGTGGAGCATGCCCTTATAACCAAAAGTCTCTGAAAACAGCCTCTATTCCTTGTCTCTTCCCTCTGTTGTTTTGTTAATGCGTCCACAGTTAAAACACTGATGTTTTCTGAAGGTTATCAGAAAATTTGATCGTCAGAGTTCATGGAGAACACATATAAAATGACTGGAGGTTAAAAAGCTTGTTGTACTAAGTGCTGGCAAGGATGTGAAGGAACTGGAATTCTCAGACACTGCTGGTGGAAAGGAAAAAATGGTACAATCGGTTTGTAAAACAGTTTAGCAGTTTCTGAAAAAGTTAAATATACACATACCCGTATAAGCCAGGCTAAGAATTTACCCAAGAGAAAAGAAAGCATGTGTTTACACAAAAACATGAACGTGAATATTCAAAACAGCTTTATTTGTATTAACTACAAACTGGAAACAACTCAAGTGTCCACTAACAGGAGGACAGCTCAGCAGAGATAGGGACTTCCCTGGCAATCCAGTGGTTAGGATGCCACGCTTCCGCTCCAGAGGCCCAGGTTCAATCCCTGGTCAGGGAACTAAGATCCTGCACGTGGTGCAGCATGGCAAAACAAAAATAAATCAAAACAAACTGGGATATAAACATTTAAAAAGCACCAAAGATATATCCAGATATCCATGGTATATCTACAATGGAAGACCACTCAGCAAAAAGAAAGAGAGACAGGACCGGGAGGCGGGGAAGAGAGCAAGGGCTGGAGAAAGACAGAGAGCTCTCTGACAGATGCTTCAACAAGGATGAGTCTCAATCTCAAAATAATTAGGCCAATTCTCAAAATTAGGAAACCAGATTTTTAAAAGAGTTATGATTTTATTTATATAAAACTGTATGATTTCAGTTATATAAAACTAGAAAATGTAAACTAGTTCACAGTGGCTCTCTATGGAGGGCAGATAGGAGAGGGTGGGGAGGAGGGGAAAGAAGCAGAGGGAAATCTGGGGGGAGATGGA
>SJYH01003906.1:1510407-1531262 GCA_006408735.1 Sylvicapra grimmia | reverse complement strand
GTTGGATCTCCTTGCAGTCCAAGGGACTCTCAAGAGTCTTCTCCAACACCACAGTTCAAAAGCATCAATTCTTCAGCACTCAGCTTTCTTTATGGTCCAACTCTCACATCCATTCATGACTACTGGAAAAACCATGTAGTCAAAAACCTTGACTAGACGGACCTTTGTTGGCAAAGTAATGTCTCTGCTTTTTAAAATGTTGTCTAGGTTGGTTATAGCTTTTCTTACAAGGAGCAAGCGTCTTTAAATTTCATGGCTGCAGTCACCATCTGTAGTGATTTTGGAGCCCTTGGCTACTAAGAGAAAAGTCCCAACCAGTATTACTACACCTTTGGAGGGTAGCACATTCCAGTCTGAAGTTGTTGAGAGACACAGCCAGCGGTAGAAGCAATGATTCTCGCTCAAGGAAGCCATCTTCCTCCAGAAAGACGCTAGATGCGATTTAGTAGAATAAAAATTTCCTAGGACAACAAAATGAAAGGCCACAAGAGGGCACCAGACTTCACTTTTCTAGATGAAAGCACGTGGGCAATGCAAGGTACAAATGCAGGTCACAGTGGAAGGGAATTAGTTCCTCTTAACATGTATTTTTATTCTCTCATAAAATTATAAATATAAAATATTCATAGTGTTTTGCATAATGTGAGTCTGGGCTGAGTGACTTTGTTTCTTATAGTTTTGGGGTCAGGGTGCCAAGCATGGTTGGGTTCCAGTGAAGACTTGCTTGTGAGTTGCAGATGACTGCTTTCTCCAGGGTCCTTGCTTGGCAGAAAGAGAAGGAGATAACTCTCTGGGGTCTTTTCTTATAAGGGCACTAATACCATTTGGGAAGGTGGCGCCCTCATGACCCCATCACCTCCCAAAGGCCCACCTCCTAACACCCTCACATTGGGGGACTAGGATCTCAACAGAGGAACTGGCAGAGACACAAACATTCAGCTCACAGCATCTCCTTTACCCAAAAGAGCAGCAACACGAGAGGCCAGGAGTAAAATGGGCCGTGTGTCCAGGGAATTTTGAACCTGAATATTCCATTCATGCCGTTTACCAGAGACCAGAAAGCCAAGCATGGGAAATGTGGTCTTAATTACAACCATGTGGAATTGCTCAGTGATGTGGTAGTGAGGAATTAGATTTCTGAGAGAAGGAGAAAAATCAAAGCCAGTTTGTTCGAAGAATTTTTTCTTACTCAAAGGTAGACTGGAGGCACGTAGGTGACCCACTGGCAAAAAGCATTGCTGCTGGAAACCAGACAAGGAATATATTGACTCTGAGAGCATTTGCCAAACCTACAATAAAATAATATGGTTCTATTTTCAGAGTGCCTCAGCTGTGTGACTCTCCTGGAGGTTTGCAGTTGCTTAAATCCCCACTCGGCCGGAAAACCTTCTGGAGGGAAAGAGTGAAATGGCAGAACTGGGGTCTGGGCACAGTTCACTGCGAGGCTAAAAGAATTCCACATTAAAAATAAAGGGCATCATTGGTACAAAGCTCCCCTTTCCCCCTAATTGAAACAGACGACTCACACAGGCTTTCATATTAGTGCACTCTCAGTGCCTTGAGCCTAAAGTAAATCAGGTTGGTTGAATAAAAAACAGATGGCAAGTCTTTTGCCCTCTTTCCTGGAAGCCTGGTTTTGTGGGTCGGCTGCAGGAATATTGTGGAGGTTAGGTGGGCAGGCCCTGGAATCAGACTGCCTGGTTTAATCCCTGGTCCAGCCTTTCCAAGATGTATCACCTATAAGGTAGTTGNCAGAGACCAGAAAGCCAAGCATGGGAAATGTGGTCTTAATTACAACCATGCGGAATTGCTCAGTGATGTGGTAGTGAGGAATTAGATTTCTGAGAGAAGGAGAAAAATCAAAGCCAGTTTGTTCGAAGAATTTTTTCTTACTCAAAGGTAGACTGGAGGCACGTAGGTGACCCACTGGCAAAAAGCATTGCTGCTGGAAACCAGACAAGGAATATATTGACTCTGAGAGCATTTGCCAAACCTACAATAAAATAATATGGTTCTATTTTCAGAGTGCCTCAGCTGTGTGACTCTCCTGGAGGTTTGCAGTTGCTTAAATCCCCACTCGGCCGGAAAACCTTCTGGAGGGAAAGAGTGAAATGGCAGAACTGGGGTCTGGGCACAGTTCACTGCGAGGCTAAAAGAATTCCACATTAAAAATAAAGGGCATCATTGGTACAAAGCTCCCCTTTCCCCCTAATTGAAACAGACGACTCACACAGGCTTTCATATTAGTGCACTCTCAGTGCCTTGAGCCTAAAGTAAATCAGGTTGGTTGAATAAAAAACAGATGGCAAGTCTTTTGCCCTCTTTCCTGGAAGCCTGGTTTTGTGGGTCGGCTGCAGGAATATTGTGGAGGTTAGGTGGGCAGGCCCTGGAATCAGACTGCCTGGTTTAATCCCTGGTCCAGCCTTTCCAAGATGTATCACCTATAAGGTAGTTGAAGTCCCCAAGGTTCCATTTTCTATAAGGTGGCATCATAATGATATCCTAGGGTTATGAGAATTACATTAAATAATAAATGTAAACTCCCAGCACAGTGGTATTGTTGGTATCATTATTACTACTAAATGGCTTTGTGACTGGATCTGTTTTTTCTTAGCCTTCAGCACATACAATAAGGTAGCATGCGATAGAAAACTCCAACAGCCTCTGCCATTACCTGACCTTGGNACTCCCAGCACAGTGGTATTGTTGGTATCATTATTACTACTAAATGGCTTTGTGACTGGATCTGTTTTTTCTTAGCCTTCAGCACATACAATAAGGTAGCATGCGATAGAAAACTCCAACAGCCTCTGCCATTACCTGACCTTGGAGAAATCGTTAAATCACTAATCTCAAAGCTTAGTGTGATCATCTGTATAATGATGAAGAAGCAGATACCAATTGACTCCACAACCTTGGGTGCACTAGATACTAAGCTTTTGTTTTTATAAAGCCAAGTTTACTCTGACCTTGACCCTATCTGGGAGGCAGGAAATTTAGTCTCAGTCTTGTTAATAGGCTCCTCTCTCCCCAACCAACATCTGAGAAAGGGCCTTCTGTCTTTAGTCCAAGAGTTGCATTGGTGGTCTGTCCTTTGTCCAAGCCTTTTGAAGACGGGTCACTCTGCTCCTTCTCAGCTAAACCACCGAGGGTGCTGGCTGGGTATGGGAGCCCCATGTAGGTGCCCACCCAACGTTGCTGTTCCCACCCTTTGAAAGCCTGGTCACCCCCTGGTGATGCTGCAAAGGATGGAGGTTCAGGTCATCATTACTGCACCCCATCCACTTTCCAGGCTCAGGAGAAGCCTTCTCCCCACCCTATTAGCGCAGCTTCTACCACTTACTTTCACAAAGGCATTCGCTCCTCTCCTCCCTCTCCAGGAAGATACTTTAGGCTTTTAAGAGCAAATGCCAGGAAGGTAGTGGTGTTAGAGGAGATGTGTCTAAGAAATCTGTGCTTTGGGTCTCGAAATACAAGAATATAAGGCCCCAGTCATCTTCTGGAATCAAAAGAGAAGGTTAGAATCCAAGGAAAATAGGACACAAATTAACCTTTCAATGAATAGCATCACTTCAAGGTCCTGGTGGCTCAGAGGTTAAAGCATCTGCCTGGAATGCAGGAGACCCGGGTTCGATCCCTGAGTCAGGAAGATCCCCTGGAGAAGGAAATGGCAACCCATTCCAGTACTCTTGCCTGGAGAATCCCATGGAGGGAGGAGCCTGGTGGGCCCCAGTCCATGGGGTTGCAAAGAATCAGACACGACTGAGCGACTTCACTCAAGGTAATGATACCACTTTAATGAGAGGTTGAACTAGGGGAGATTCTCAGTTCTGTCTCCCCAAGAATTACTTTTGTCCCTAAATATCAGTTATTAAATGCATACTTTCAATGAATACCATCATATCCATGTTTAATATGACAAATGTATTTGTTTGTTTCTTCTCTGTTAACTAAGTCGACTGGGATTCCCAGGTGGCTCAGTGGTAAAGAATCCACCTGCCAATGCAGGAGACGTGGGCTTGAGCCCTGGGTTAGGAAGACCTCCTGGAGGAGGAAATGGCAACCCACGGCAGTATTCTTGCCTGGAGAATCCCACGGACAGGGGAGCCTGGTGGGCTACAGTCTGTGGTGTCACAAAAGAGTTGGACACGACTGAGCGACTAAACAACAACAGTGGGGACCTCTCCCATGAGACCAGCCTCCAGCTCACGCTGGATCCCACTCACAACAGGCGTTTGACAGCATCCCAACTGGTCCATGCCCTGCTCAGTAAGATGAGTCTGGTGACCAAACATTTGCATTTCACAGCAATACTCAAGCCCGACAAGTTTCTAAATGCTTCTTGTCCATTTCTATAGCTATCGTGGGTGGGCTGGTAACAGTTCTGCCACTCTGAGAACCACATTTTGAGTAACACTGCTCTGCAAACACTTCACCAAGGCTCTCTGTGGCTCTCTATAAACTAACAGAAAGGGGTGTGAGCTCCTTTGACCTCTTTCTCCTCCTCTGAAAGAGTTCTGTATTTTCACCCATAGGCAACATTTTCCTTCCAGTTAGTTATTCAATAGGGAAACAGTTACTCTCTCCCCGCTGCCTCATACCGGTTCTTCACGTGTATCATCTGAATGAATGTGTTGCTCTGAGTTCACTTACAGAGTTTCAGGTAACCCTTTGAAGTTAAACTGCTGCTGCTACAGCTACTAAGTCACTTCAGTCGTGTCTGACTCTGTGCAACTCCATAGATGGCAGCCCACCAGGCTCCGCCATCCCTGGGATTCTCCAGGCAAGAACACTGGAGTGGGTTGCCATTTCCTTCTCCAATGCATGAAAGGGAAAAGTGAAAGTGAAGTCACTGAGTCGTGTCCAACTCTCAGCGACCCCATGGACTGCAGCCTACCAGGCTCCTCCGTCCATGGGATTTTCCAGGCAAGAGTACTGGAGTGGGGTGCCATTAAGTAGTAAAAATGGACATGAGTTTGGGCGAACACTGGGAGATGGTGAGGGACAGGGAAGGCTGACGTGCTGCAGTCCGTGGGGTCGCAAAGACTCAGACAACAACTGAGCGGCTTAACAAGCTGACAGAGCAAAATTGTTTTCTGTGTCCTCTTCCTTATTCCTTTCTCTCCAGTCTCCTCTGTCGATTCCTCCTCCTCAGACCACACACAAGGGTTAGCATCTGACTCCTACTTGTTATTACTCTCCACTTTTAGGGATATTTCCTATTTCCAGGGCTTTTGATCACCACGTGTATGCTTGTAAGTCTCAGATCTATGTTTTTGACTCAGGTTTTGTCTTCAATTCTCTTCCAGTACTTTGGACTTAACATCACCTTTTTGTCTTTCTTGCATTTTGCAGGTCAGCAATTCAGGAAGGGCTCAGCTGAGCGGTTAGTGTGTATCTCTGTAGCAATAGCTGAGTCACGGGTTGGAGAAGCCACTTCACGATGGACTTGTCACTTCCATTTCTCCATCTGGGATGGGACGATGGAAGTTTCTGTTAAGTCTTGAGTCAGAGCCCAGCTGAGTCTGTCAATCAGAGCATCTACCATGGTCCCGCCATAGGACCTGGGTTTCTTATACCATGGGTACAATAATGTTTAATTTTTAGATGGCTCAGTGGTAAAGAATCCTCCTGCCAATGCAGGAGACCCAGGTTCGATCCCTGGGTGGGGAAGATCCCCTGGAGAAGGGAATGGCTACCCATTTCAGTATTTGTGCCCAGGAAATCCCACAGAGAAACCTGGGTGGACTACAGTCCATGGGGTCACAAAAGAGTTGGACACAACTGAGCGACTCAACAACAAATCAAATTCATCACATTTTGCCTCACAGTTTATGTTTTCAAGATGCATTCTGAAATCCCTTGCCACTTCATGTCACAAAGTAGGGGGCAAAGCATAAGTGACAGCCACATGCCCCAGAAGAATGAAGAATGGATTTTTGCAGACACTCTTATGGGGTTACATGTGGGATTTCGAGGTGATACTGGATTCTTAAGTGATTGTTCAGTAGCAGAATTGCCTAGCCAACCTGATTATTCACTCAGGAATTATTACATGTGCTAGAAATAATCTTCTAGATTCTTTAGTGGGATGCATTTTTAAGTCTCTTTGCTACAGCAGATTAACCTAACACATACATCCATCTTATAGACAAGGGAATGAAGTTCGGAGGACTCGTACATCTTCCCTTGGGTTCCACAGTTAGAGTGCAAGCTGCCAGGTAATTCAACTCCAGGTATCAGAGATTGTTTTTCCCTTCTGAATTGGTTTTGCTCTGCTTTCTCATCTCAGAACTTTAAATCTTTCCATTTGATTCCTTATGAGTTTTACTGCTCACTGAAGGCAATTCATAACTCAAAGTCAATATATGGTTTACACTCTGAAAGGTGAGGTGCTATTAATAAATAAAATATCAAACATTTTTTCTTTTAAAGGACCTCTTTCTTATCTGAATGTTACTTATTATTTGGTAAACTTTGGAGAGAGTCACAGTTAGCTTCCATCTGCTGAAAGGTCTAGTCTTAGTGATGGTGAGAGCCCCTAAAGACAGCAAGTTCAGTTCAGTTCAGTCGCTCAGTCGTGTCCGACTCTTTGCGACCCCATGAACTGCAGCACGCCAGGCATCCCTGTCCATCACTAACTCCCGGAGTCTACCCAAACCCATGTCCATTGAGTCGGTGATGCCATCCAACCATCTCATCCTCTGTCATCCCCTTCTCCTCCTGCCCTCAATCTTTCCCAGCATCAGGGTCTTTTCAAATGAGCCAGCTCTTCTCATGAGGTGGCCAAAGTATCGGAGTTTCAGCCTCAACATCAGTCCTTCCAATGAGCACCCAAGACTGATCTCCTTTAGGATGGACTGGTTGGATGTCCTTGCAGTCCAAGGGACTCTCAAGAGTCTTCTCCAACACCACAGTTTAAAAGCATCAATTCTTCGGTGCTCAGCTTTCCTCACAGTCCAACTCTCACATCCATACATGACCACTGGAAAAACCATAGCCTTGACTAGACCGACCTTTGTTGGCAAAGTAATGTCTCTGCTTTTTATTATGCTGTCTAGGTTGGTCATAACTTTCCTTCCAAGGAATAAGAGTCTTTTAATTTCATGGCTGCAATCACCATCTGCAGTGATTTTGGAGCCCAGAAAAATAAAGTCTGACACTGTTTCCACTGTTTCCCCATCTATCTGCCATGACGTGATGGGACCGGATGCCAGGATCTTAGTTTGAGACAGCAAGGCTGATGGACTATTGAAGAAAAATTTAAGTTAGACATCAAAAAGGACTCTTACCCTATACAGTCAGATGAAAATACTGTGCACAAATATTCGTATGCAAAATTCTTACAAAAAATCTGGAGAACTTGATGTGTTGGGTTTTAGCTATTATGACATTTGGGAAATAAGAATATTTTGTAATAATTTTAATACTCTTTACTCCCACAGTCATCCTGCGAGGTAGATCACTGTAACAATGTAAGATATGAAGTAATTGAAAAATGAAATAACTCTGCAAGGTGTAGTAACTCCTAGGTACACCTCTAGGAGTTGTTTGACTATTAGGTCATCAGTGATCAAACCTGCCTCTCTGATAGGTGTAATTAGTTAAGGTATAATGGATCTAAATCAACAAGGCCCCTCCTGAACCGGAATAAAATCCAGTTCTCTTAGTCAGCCATGAAATCTAATGAATGGGCATGTGCTCAGGTCTATGAAGTTAAAAAAGAACCCTGACATACAAGTGAGACAGATCTAAATTCTCCTCAGAACACTTTATGGTAACTCATGGGGCTATTTCCTACAGTTAATTTTTCTTTTTTCAATCTGGAGAGCATATGAAAAGCGAATATAGTTAGGAAGCAGAAAAAGATATTGCTAATGGAAATTGGAGCTAATTAAATTCATAGATGCATCTTATGAGCATCAACCTAAGAAGGATTGGAGATAGAAAAGCAGAGAGCTTTTCTGCAAGTGTGCAAATAAGCTTCAGGGAGTGGGCTGACCATGGTAAACTCCTAACCATTGTAAGCAGCACTCAGTTCTCCAAGGGGGCTTAGCAAATTGGCACTGTCTATGGCCTCCAGACTGTATACACTTGGAGATTGTATACTCTTTGATTTTGCTTTAAATTAGAAAGGAACTGGTGCTGGCCAGCAGCTTTTCATTCTTCGAAAGCTGAGCTTTGTTTACTTAAAGAGAACCTTCAAATGCTGATCAAGAACATTCCTTCTGATTACCAGTACTAAAAACCAGTTACAAGAATACTTTAGATAGTTACACACAGCTTCATTTTGTCACTTACATGTAAAACATTCCAAGAATCCCAAACATTGAAACCTATGTCAGCAGGTACCCAGACCCTAGTCATTTGCCTGGAGACTGGTGAGGCCTTTGCGGTTCCCATCTTTGTAGGACAGAGTAGTAGGTGGGTTTTTGGATTTAGACTTAAACACAGGGTACAAGATTCGATTCAATGACCAGAACGAGTGTTGACTGCAATGGGTCTCAGGATCAAAACACAAGCTCAGGTCTCAGAATGGGAAAAGCAGCCTGAAGTTAGACTAGTGATGAGAGCAAGCGGATAACTTTGGCTAAGAACGTAGTTTTCGAGCATTTAAATTCCTTAAGTTCAAAGTCAGAGTAGATCCTGGAACTTTCCTGGTGGTTCAGTGGCTAAGACTCTGAGCTCCCAATGCAGTGGGTTGGGGTTCAATCCCTGTTCAGGGAACTAGATCCCACATGCTGCTACTAAGACCTGGTGCACCCAAATAAATAAATATTAAAAAAAAAATTCAGGGTAGATCTTTCAGGTTAGGGCAATGGTGAATCTATCATTGCAGGCCTAATTGCCCAATTAGTGAAAAAGAGGGACAAAAGGCTTAGGATCCCAAGCAGGGCCAGCGACATGAGATTTACTCTCATTCATTGTGGGAAGACAGTTTGAACTCTAGAGATCTGAATTCTGGTATGATGAATTTATATTGAAAAATAAATCTTTGCAAACCTCCTTTTTCTTTGGGGGCTAGGTCTCAAATGTGAAACCACGTATTGTTTAAGTCAATCTTCATTCCTCCATCTAGCAGAAAGCCAAACATCCTTCAGAGCATCAGTCTAAACGTTTTTTGAAAAATTGTGTACAACCATCAGTAAAAAGCTTTTGAGCACCTTCCCTAACATTAATTTATCCATGTATAAGTAATATATGTGTACACTTTTCCTATATTATGTATATTAAAAGACAAAAATAGAAACTTAAAAAAGACGAAATAAAGAATGCATAGGGCTTCCCTGGGGGCTCAGTGTAAAGTATCTGCCCGCCAAAGCAGAAGAGGTGGGTTCCACGCCTGATCTGGGAAGCTGCCACATACTGCAGAGCAACTAAGCCCATGCACCACCACTGAGCCTGTGCTCTAGAGCCTGGGAACCGCCTACTGAGCCCTCGTGTCATAACTACTGAAGCCTGAGCTCTGCAACAGGAGAAGTCACTGCAGTGAGAAGCCTGTGCACCGCAACTAGAGAGTAGCCCCCACTTGTCACAAGAAAAGCCTGCACAAAAACACCCAAGCCATCCAGAAAAATAAATAACAACTTTTTAAAAAAAGGCATAGAAATTCTCATATGATGTTGTTGTATCCCAGTAGATCTTCCTGCCTCACTTTGAGGGGGACACCTTCCATTTTGGAGATCTCTCCTTCGGAATATTAATGGTGAATTACATGGTCTGAATGGCATGACTGAGTTTTCAAACTACTCACGCCAGGTCTGGAAACATGGTTTTCATTCCTCCCATTCATTAATCTGACAGGGTAGGCCTTACAGAGCTCTGTCTTGGGTATTCTGAGTTATTCTGATTAATGGCAGACAGGGCTGGCCTCAGATGGCAACAGTATTCTGCCCTGATCATCACAGCAAACCTAGAGGCACTGATTCATTTTCTGCACAAAGAATGTTAGGCTTCAGCTGCTGAGGGCAAAGGCCAAATGAAACGTCACCAGATGCTGAATCCAGGAATTCTCCTAACACCTGGGGCTCGGGTTTGATCTGTTCCCTGGAGATCAGGCGCCCTGGGATCGGGGGACAAGCACAGCTGGACCCACACACACTGCTAGAGCAATCCCAGAGGGGTCACCTGGGACTGCAGTGTTGTGCCTGCTAGCATACCTTAGGTCCTTAAACCTGTGAGCCTGAGCCTTGAGTCCCAGTAGAGTCTCTGCTGAACCCCAAACTTGCTGAGGAGTTCACAAAATCATCTTGCAACCCACTTCTCTATAGACTTTTAAATAACACCTTATAAGGTCCGTCTAGTCAAGGCTATGGTTTTTTCTGTGGTCATGTATGGATGTGAGAGTTGGACTGTGAAGAAGGCTGAACACCAAAGAATTGATGCTTTTGAACTGTGGTGTTGGAGAAGACTCTTGAGAGTCCCTTGAACTGCAAGGAGATCCAACCAGTCCATTCTGAAGGAGATCAGCCCTGGGATTTCTTTGGAAGGAATGATGCTAAAGCTGAAACTCCAGTACTTTGGCCACCTCATGCGAAGAGTTGACTCATTGGAAAAGACTCTGATGCTGGGAGGGATTGGGGGCAGGAGGAGAAGGGGACAACCGAGGATGAGATGGCTGGATGACATTAATGACTCGATGGACGTGAGTCTGAGTGACCTCCGGGAGATGGTGATGGAGAGGGAGGCCTGGTGTGCTGTGATTCATGGGGTCATAAAGAGTCGGACGCGACTGAACTGAACTGATGAGATATAATTCACATTTCATCAAATTCACCCATGTAAACCAAATGATTTTTAAGATATTCACAGACATATGCAACCATCACCACAGTCAATTCTGAAACAGTTTCATCATTCCGGAAAGAAATTCATTGGCAGTCACCTCCCAGCTTTCCTCAACAACCCTTCCGTCCTTCCCTCCAGCCCAGCGTGACCAGTAAGCTACTCCCTGTCTCCATAGATTTGCCTGTTCTGAACTTTCGATATAAATGGAACCTCAGAATATGAGGTCTTCTGTGACTGGTTTCTTTTATTCAGCATAATGCTTTCAAAGTTTATCCATGTTGTGGCAACCCACTCCAGTGTTCTTGCCTGGAGAACCCCGGGGACAGCGGAGCCTGGTGGGCTGCCGTCTATGGGGTCACACAGAGTTGGACACGACTGAAGTGACTTAGCAGCAGCAGCAGCAGCATGTATCAGTATTGAAACTTTTTATTTTCAAGTAATTCTGCATTGTATAGATATACTACATTTTATTTGTCTATTTTTCAGTTGATGGATATTTGAACTGTTGATTTTTGGCTATTGTGAATTATTCTGCTATGGCTATTCACACACAATTTTCTGTATGGACATACTTTTTCATTTCTCTTGGGTATATGTCTAAAAGGAGAATTGCAGGGTCCTGTGGTAGGTAGCTCTATGTTTACCCTTTTGCAGAACTGTCAGTCCATTTTCCAAAGTGGCTACATCATAGTATGTTCTTACTGTGAACAATGTAGGAGAGTTCCAACCTTTCTACCTCCTAGCCAACAATCGTTATTAGTTGTCTTCTTGATTATATCATCCTGGTGGGTATGAAGTGAATATCACTGTTGATTTGATTTGTATTTCCCTGAGGATTAATGATGTTGAGCATCTTTTTATATGCTTCTTAGCTATTTGTACATCTTCCTGTACAAATGGGGAATGTCTACTCAAATTTTTTGCCCATTTTTAATTGAGTCATCTTTTTACTATTGGGTTGTAAGAGTTTTTCATATATTCTAGATGCAAGTACCTTATTGGATATGGTTTACAAAAAACTTTCATTCTGTAGGTTGTCTTTTCACTTTTTTGATGGTGCCTTTTGAAGCACAAATGTTTTTCATTTTAATGGTGTCTAGTTTTTTTGTTTTCTTGCCTGTGCTTTTGATATTATGTTTAAGAAACTCATTCAAAACTATGTATGAATATTTACACCCAAGTTTACTTATAAGAGTTCTATAGTTTTAATGCTTATATATAGGTTTTTGATCAATATGAGTTGATTTTTCTATATGGTTGGAGGGAGGCATTTCATTCTTTTGCATATAGATAATCATTTATAACAGAACCATTTGTTGAAAAAACTGATCTTTTCCCCACTGAATTGTCTTGGCATCATTGTTGAAAATCAGTTGATCATAAAGATGAGGGTTTATTTCTGGACTCTTCATCTTTATGCTTCACAGATCTACATAGGCCTTCTACTATTTACTCAGTAAAACTTAATTAGGTTCTTAGGAATGCTTTTAATTGAAGCCCAAGAGGAAATTAACAATCAATAAATTATAGTCTACTTATGTAATGGAATGTTATGAAACCATTAAAAAGTATTACAAGTTCTGTACCAATTGATATGGAAAGACAACCACTATACATTTTTTGACCAAAATCAAATCAGAACAAAACCAAAAAAACTCTGACCCATATTATAAAATAATAAATGGCCCCTATATATGTATATACTTCTATATACTTTTACAAAGTCACATTTTATAAATAATGGACAGAGTGTATGTATGGAGGGAGGATTTACCTTGTAATTTATTTTTTCATTTTAATATTTGTGATGAAATAAATACGTTAACATTGAAATTTTAAAAGAAATTAATGATCCAGCTTCCAGAAGGCAGAAAGCAAGACAACACCAAGAAGTTCTTTAGCATTGCTTTCAAGTTCTGCCATACTGAATCAGCCCAAAGGATTCCCCAATCTTTGTGTCCCTTTTCCAAGTTTTAAATTCTCAGGTGCAACCCCATTGACTATCCAGTCCATGGAATTCTCTAGGCCAGAATACTGGAGTGGGTAGCCATTCCTTTCTCCAGGGGATCTTCCCAACCTAGGTTTCCCACATTGCAGGTGGATTCTTTACCAGCTGAGCCACCAGGGAAGCCCAAGAATACTCCAAGTCCATAGCTAGTTCCATTCTAGATACATAAAAGAGAAGTTGATTTATTAAAAAGTACATCAGATGCCTTAAGGCATTAAGGTGAAGGTGAAGTCGCTCAGTCGTGTCCGACTCTTTGCGACCCCGTGGACTGTAGCCTACTAGGCTTCTCCATCCATGGGATTCTCTAGGCAAGAATACTGGAGTGGGTTACCATTTCCTTCTCCAGGGGATCTTCCTGACCCAGGGATCGAACCCAGGTCTCCCGCATTGGAGGAAGACGCTTTAACCTCTGAGCCACCAGGGAAGCCCTAAGGCATTAAGGATTAATGTTATGGGGGAACCCCAGCTTAAAAGGGCTGGTAGACTTCAACAAAGTTAGATGTCTAAGCAGGTGCTGTTGGCTGGTGGGTGTCCAGGAGTAGTATCTCCAGCCCCATCCCCACCCTCACTCACATAGGTATACCCACATGCACACATGTGGGTGTGCTTTGCATACACAAGCAAAAAGGGAGACCTGGAGCTAGATTGAACCAGACTTTCACATCCCAACAGCAAGCAACATTTCATAAACTGTATAATCCTATATAAATTGAATAATCCTACTCATATTTAATTTATAGTACCAGAGTGCAATAATAGAAGTTCTGGATGTTTCCCTGAAAATAAAAGCAGCAGTTTACCTGATTAAAACCCTCTCAGCAGATCATCACTATTTGCAGGATAACATTTAAACTTCCTGACCAACCTAGACAGCATATTAAAAAGCAGAAACATTAGTTTGCCAACTAAGGTCCGTCTAGTCAAGGCTATGGTTTTTCCAGTAGTCATGTATGGATGTGACAGTTGGACTATAAAAAAAGCTGAGTGCTGAAGAATTGATGCTTTTGAACTGTAGTGTTGGAGAAGACTCTTGAGAGTCCCTTGGATGGCAAGGAGATCCAACCAATCCATCCTAAAGGAGATCAGTCCTGAGTGTTCATTGGAAGGACTGATGTTGAAGCTGAAACTCCAGTAGTTTGACCACTTGATGCGAAGAGCTGACTCATTTGAAAAGACCCTGATGCTGGGAAAGATTGAGGGCAGGAGGAGAAGGGGATGACAGAGGATGAGATGGTTGGATGGCATCACTGACTCAATGGACATGAGCTTGGGTAAACTCCCAGAGCTGGTGATGGACAGGGAGGCTTGGTGTGCTGCGGTCCATGGGGTCGCAAAGAGTTGGACACAACTGAGCGACTGAACTGAACTGAAATAACCTAGCCCACCCAACAGTCACCCTGCCCTCTTCCTTCCCTCCCCTACACCCATAGCCTAAACTCATACATACCTTAAACCTATGGCCTTCTCACTCTTCTTTCTTTCCCCAGGCTACCTGTCTTCCTCTTACTTGTCCTTCAAAACCCTGCTTTAATGTCACAGCTACTATGAAGCTTCTCAATCCATCTCTTCTCCTTCCCACAAAACTAGCATGTCTCTATTCCCCTCCCTGGGTTTCCCAGATGGCTCATTGGTAGAGAATCTGCCTGCAAATGCTAGAGACATGGGTTGGCTCCCTGTGCTGAAAAGATCCCCTGGAGAAGGAAATGGCAATCCACTCCAGTACTCTTGCCTGGAGAATCCCATGCACAGAGGAGCCTGGTGGGCTATAGTCCACGGGGTTACAAAAGAGTCGGACACAACTGAGCAACTAAAACAACAATTTCACGTCCCCTTGGCCCTTTCTACATCATTCTGTTACATCACTCTCACACTATTTTCATCACTTATATATCTGTCTCCTGCCAAGAACATGTATTTCCCAAGAGCAAGACTCTCTCCACACCAAGCATAATCTGTGTTCATCATACATGTCAAGGAATGTTATTGATTGAATGTGTGTAAAGAAAGTGCACTGATCATTTTTCTGTTAGGTGGAAGTCCACTAGTTATCTCCAGCAATCAAATATAAATGGTATGTTTACCTCCATTATGAAAAACCCAAAGGATTTTCCCAGAAACCTCTTCCAAAAACTATCATCACCCTACAACAAATACTCTGTTATATCAGGAGAAATGACTTTCACCTGAGCTACTCAAGTAACCAAGGGTGAAGGATGGTCAACTGAGAGAAACTATTCAAATTAGTCTTTTTATTACTGAATTTCACTTAAAAAAAAAAAAATGCCAGCATTACTTCCTCCTGCACAAAATCTCTGCAGGAAGGCTAAAGGGCTGATGATGGTCAAGTTTTTTTTNGTTCATTGGAAGGACTGATGTTGAAGCTGAAACTCCAGTAGTTTGACCACCTGATGCGAAGAGCTGACTCATTTGAAAAGACCCTGATGCTGGGAAAGATTGAGGGCAGGAGGAGAAGGGGATGACAGAGGATGAGATGGTTGGATGGCATCACTGACTCAATGGACATGAGCTTGGGTAAACTCCCAGAGCTGGTGATGGACAGGGAGGCTTGGTGTGCTGCGGTCCATGGGGTCGCAAAGAGTTGGACACAACTGAGTGACTGAACTGAACTGAAATAACCTAGCCCACCCAACAGTCACCCTGCCCTCTTCCTTCCCTCCCCTACACCCATAGCCTAAACTCATACATACCTTAAACCTATGGCCTTCTCACTCTTCTTTCTTTCCCCAGGCTACCTGTCTTCCTCTTACTTGTCCTTCAAAACCCTGCTTTAATGTCACAGCTACTATGAAGCTTCTCAATCCATCTCTTCTCCTTCCCACAAAACTAGCATGTCTCTATTCCCCTCCCTGGGTTTCCCAGATGGCTCATTGGTAGAGAATCTGCCTGCAAATGCTAGAGACATGGGTTGGCTCCCTGTGCTGAAAAGATCCCCTGGAGAAGGAAATGGCAATCCACTCCAGTACTCTTGCCTGGAGAATCCCATGCACAGAGGAGCCTGGTGGGCTATAGTCCACGGGGTTACAAAAGAGTCGGACACAACTGAGCAACTAAAACAACAATTTCACGTCCCCTTGGCCCTTTCTACATCATTCTGTTACATCACTCTCACACTATTTTCATCACTTATATATCTGTCTCCTGCCAAGAACATGTATTTCCCAAGAGCAAGACTCTCTCCACACCAAGCATAATCTGTGTTCATCATACATGTCAAGGAATGTTATTGATTGAATGTGTGTAAAGAAAGTGCACTGATCATTTTTCTGTTAGGTGGAAGTCCACTAGTTATCTCCAGCAATCAAATATAAATGGTATGTTTACCTCCATTATGAAAAACCCAAAGGATTTTCCCAGAAACCTCTTCCAAAAACTATCATCACCCTACAACAAATACTCTGTTATATCAGGAGAAATGACTTTCACCTGAGCTACTCAAGTAACCAAGGGTGAAGGATGGTCAACTGAGAGAAACTATTCAAATTAGTCTTTTTATTACTGAATTTCACTTAAAAAAAAAAAAATGCCAGCATTACTTCCTCCTGCACAAAATCTCTGCAGGAAGGCTAAAGGGCTGATGATGGTCAAGTTTTTTTTGTTTTTTTTTTTTCCCCTTTGTCAAAAAGAGGAGAAAAATGAATATCGTTATAATTTGAGAGAAAACAGGAGGAGCCATAAGCGATCTGCCTGGTTAGCGACACTTTATTTCTCAACACAAAATGTCACATGAATCCTATATCCTGTTCAGTGCAAGGAATTGCTATTCATCACGCACAGGGCAGCATTTGGAATTCATTTATCTGAGTTTCGTAGCCTTGGGTTCATAATACCTATAGCTGGGGGCTCTGATTTCATTCTCTAGAGCAATGAAGGGACCTCACAGACAGCGATCTGCATGCATTAGATTTCATACAAGAGTCAAGATTTGGTCTCAAGAGAAGGACAAATAAAACACACTCACACAACAAAGCTAAAAGGAAGAGGGGAAAAAAAAAAACCAAACAAACAGAGAGCAACCTATTAATCCAGGAGGAAAATACATACCATCATTTTCATTATTAAAACTCCCTTGTTTTTCACCCTCAATCGAGGCAGCCAACATGCTTCCTTTTCCATTTAATTCCCAAGGCACATTTTTGGGGTGTCCAGGAAAAATGCCAAGTTAAATGGTTCAGAAAATCTATTGACTCTGAGTAGAAATACTACACAGGAGACCATTTTTGTTCTTGCTCTCATTTTCCTCATTTCCTATAGGGATCGGCATGAAAAGTCCAAAACCAAAGGCTTGCGTGCCACGTCCAGGAACTACAGAGAATGGAGACCAGGGCAGTCACATCCTATTCCTGTCCTGGTGTGGAGGGAGAAGCGTGCTGGGGGCTGGGAGGAAGTGTGAAGAGAGGATGAGGAGTGCCCGGGCCAGCTCCCTAGAGAAGCAACAGTGCAGAGCTGACCTGACCCCACTCAAACCTGGGCTTCCCAGGTGGCGCTAGTGGTAAAGAAGCTGCCTGCCAATGCAGGAGACATAAGAGAGGCGGGTTGGATCCCTGGGTCAGGAAGATCCCCTGGAGCAGGGCATGGCAACCCACTCCAGTATTCATGCCTGGAGAATCCCGTGGACAGAGGAGCCTGGCGGGCTATGGTCCATGGCCTCGCAAAGAGTCGGACACGGCTGAAGTGACGGAGCACGCATGTGCTTAAACTTACAGGTTTCAGGAGGGCTTTGTCCTATAGTTTATTAACAAATTTAGAGGAAGAACCACTTACTCCCGCACTGTAGCTCCAGGTCAATCATACGTTTCCTAGCTGGTTCATTTTGCAATTCATTTCCTAAACTTCAGACTCATATAACTAAATGCCCATAAGATGCCTGGCTCAGCCTGGGCAACGCTAAACTCCTCCTCCTCTTCCCTAAATGTGCTCCTTTTCTGACCATCTCCTCTGTCCTCTTTCTGGTATTGGTACCACCCAACCCTAGCCACACAGACTAAAAATTGAGAGACCATCTCATCCCCACACTCTCCTTCAATCCCACCCCCCACCCCAGCACCGTGTCACCAGTTACTAAATTCTGGCTAATTTATCTCCTAACTCATTCTCAGTTCCTCCCACCAGCCTTCTCCTTTTCCATTGCTGCTGCTGCTGCTGTTAAGTCACTTCAGTCGTGTCTGACTCTGTGCGACCCCATAGACGGCAGCCCACCAGGCTCTCCTGTCCCTGGGATTCTCCAGGCAACAACACTGGAGTGGGGTGCCATTTCCTTCTCCAATGCATGAAAGTGAAAAGTGAAAGTGAAGTCGCTTAGTCGTGTCCGACCCTCAGCGACCCCATGGACTGCAGCCCTCCAGGCTCCTGCGTCCATGGGATTTTCCAGGCAAGAGTACTGGAGTGGGGTGCCATTGCCTTCTCCGTTTCCATTGCTAGTTCAGCATTTCTTCCTGTAAAGCAGTCTTAAGACACCCCTATCAATCCTTGTTATTGCCTGAATGAGAAAGGATCTTCCTGTCTGTTTACTATGGGGTAAATGACGACCAGATTCTTTTAGAGTTGAGATGAAGAGGGAAAAGAGAACAGGATTTCAGGAGATGCCTGAGAGGAAGGCATGATCAAAGGGGATATAACCCAAATTTCCTTGTTCTCCTCAGCCTCTCATTGAAATACTTCAAAGTTGCGCCTCGGTCCTGTCTTTTTTAAAATTTTTTTCCTGACACTCAGCACTTTATTGGTGAGGAACCGAGGTCTGAGAAAGGGGGGGCTGGGATGGACAAGACTAGCTCCCATTTTCGGCGGACTCCCCTGGACACCAGGCGGTCCTCCATGTACGTTTAGAGGAGGAAAACACCCTCACAGATAAAATCCCCAGGAAGCAGCCCTGTGGCTGCTCGGCCGCAGGGCTAGGAGGGGCGCCCTGGGTACAGCGGGGCCCCGGGGAAGCGGGGCTTCTGTATCGGGCTCAACGTCCAGGGCCAGAAAGCGGAGGCTGTACCTGTGCAAGGGCCCACCGTCTGGGCCCACCAGGAGCTTCCCGGACGCTCTGGGCGAAGTCCCTGCGGCACACCGGACACCAGGGGATGAAGCTGGGACCCTTCCCAAGGGCCATGGCGGCGTCACTGGGCATGCGCAGGGCCTCGCCACAGCCGGCAAAGAGCCGGTGCGCCTGCGCGTGCCGGGGTCGCCCCGGGCGGTGGGCAAGGAGAAAAGGCCACGTGGAGAGACAAGAGAGCCACGGGCTAGAGAGCCCCTGTGTTCAAGGCTTTGGCAGCTGGGCTCAGCCTTGCAGTAGTATCCAGTGATCCCAATAATCTGTGAGCGGTTGTTTGGTCGCTCAATCGTGTCCGATTTTTTGTGGCCCCAGGAACTGTAGCCCGCCAGGCTCCTCTGTCCATGGGATTCCCCAGGTAAGAATACTGGAGTGGGTTGCAGTTTCTTTCTCCAGGGGAATCTTCCCGACCCAGGGATCGAACCCAGGTCTCCTGCGTTGGGAGGAGGATTCTTGATCACTGAGCCTCCTGGGAAGCCCAGTCTCTGGGTTACAAGAGTGCTTGTCCAGAAGGGCAATTGCCTGGAGTCTCACTGAAATCCAGACTCTTAATTCAGGAGGTTTGGGTGCAACCTGAGCTTCCCAACAAGTACCTGGTGATGCCGAGGCCTCTGGGTGGCAAAAGCTTAGATAATCTCTTTCGGAGTAAAATTTCATGACCACAAACCAGAACTCTGTCGTGACTGAAGCATAAAACTAGCTCTAGGCTCTGCAAGAGCCAAGTTATACAGTGTCAGAGCAGGTCAGAAAAGGGCAGGAAATGGATAGGGGATGGTTAGTGGAAAACTTAAGCAGCTCAACAGTTCTTAGAATAAAAGCTTCAAACTGGTTTGTGAGTTCTCACTCTTTGTAGAGATGTGTGACTTTTTTTAAAACAGATCATCCATAAGGACAGAGTGGGGAGAAGGCCATTCTTGACTGGCCTCTTGGACACAGTGACCTCCAGGCGAGGTCAGGACTGACAGGAAGCAAACAGTAGGTGTGGTGGCCATCTCAGGATAGTTCCCTCCCTGCCCGTTTTGGCTGCAGACACCACCCAGAGAATCTGACCTCCAACTCCCTCTTCACCTGACAAGTCTTTTAAAGGATCCTGGGCAAGTATATATGGTTCAGACATTATTCTAAATATTAGGAACAGTGCTGGTTTTTCCAAATAAATTCCTGCTTGCTTTTCCAAGGAGCACTTTCATATCTAAGAAAATATAAATAGGAGTGAATGATTTCCACACACTAAGACCTACTCCATATGTGTGGTAAACTCAACGAAGAAACCAGGGCAAACTATGGGAAAACACAGAGGACGTTTGGATCAGAATGTTAAGCCTTTGAGTTCATCCTCCACAAAGCCATAGAATGCAAACTGCTGAGGCTTGGACCATCCAGCTTAAAAGGAAAAAGGATTTCTCTGACCTCATTGCCTCAGAAAAGCTCAATAGGTCACATTTCCGGCTTGGGCCACCAAGCCCTCCTTTGGCTTTTCCTTCCTATGTGCAAAATTTCAGAAGTCACTGTGTTGCTGAATTTCCTTTGGTAACAGAAAAAACAGCCATTATTGTTGAATGCAAGGAACTGATCTGACCTGGAGTCAATGATTTCTTCCTGCAAGTGACAAAGCCTGTTTCCTCCAGCTGATAATGAAACCCTGGAAAGGCCTGTGTTTTCAGAAGCAAATCATCCAATGCAAGGGTGCAGTCCTGGACCCTTTTCAATCAAAATTTGAAGAATCTTACTTTAAAACAATTTTTTTTTCTATTGCCGTAAAACATACATAACATAAAATTGATCATTTAAACCATTTTAAAGTGTGCAATTCAGTGGCATTATGTACATTAAGAATCATGTTTTTAAAAGAAATATAAATAGGTCCCTAAGTCTCTCTGAAGAAATATACTCAATAAAAGCAACCAAAAAAGAGCTACAGTTTTTATTCTAGAAGTGAAGTGAAGTCGCTCAGTCGTGTCCGACTCTTTGCGACCCCATGGACTGTAGCCTACCAGGCTTCTC
>SJYH01003906.1:1463041-1474202 GCA_006408735.1 Sylvicapra grimmia | reverse complement strand
GGCTTGACTGTCAGCTCCAGATCCTGCGGGAGGGTGGGGTGGGGAGAGGGGGCAGACGGTGATCTTTTGGAGCTAGATTCCAGCGCTCCCCTCTTTAATTCAATGGACGTTTATTAAGAGTCCTAATGAATATTTAGACAAGAATTCTGAGTTCACTAGAGGCAGAAAGCACTCTTTGGGGTCATTAAACTTTGCAATTTGGATCTAGGGATAGTCAGGAATGGGCAAAAAGGAGGGAATTTCCAGAGTTGAGTTGTCAGCAGCTGGAGAGGTTCGTGATCGGACCACTTAGAGGCAGTTTCTCAAGTGGAAGTTATTCCAAGAATTGCCTGAATCATTAACTTAGAAAAAAAAAATCCATTGTTAAGTTGGACTTCCCTTTTGCGGCAGATTGTAAGGTGAGCTATGGCAGGATTGGATATGACTGCCGAAAATGTAGCTGGCAGGATATTCATTTCATTGGATATGAAAATGGAGCTGGCAGGACCAATAATAATCTGTGTCTGTATGTTCAGAAGGAGGCAATGAATAGTGTTCCTCTGCTTCTGACGTTTATTTCAAAGTTGGATGAACTTGATGTGTTTGTCCTACTGGTGTTTCTTGGAGAAGACCGGTGCTTTTAAAAGGACTCTGTGGGAGAGGGAGAGGGCGGGATGATTTGGGAGAATGGCATTGAAACATGTATACTATCATGTAAGAATGAAGCACCAGCCTATGTTCAATATAGGATACAGGATGCTCGGGACTGGTACACGGGGATGATCCAGAGAGAGGAAATGGGGTGGGATGTGGGAGGGGGATTCAGGATTGGGATCTCATATACACCCATGGTGGATTCATGTCAATGTATGACAAAACCAATATGGTATTGTAAAGTAAAATAAAGTAAAAATTAAAAAAAAAAATCAATTCTAAGGAAAATAAAAAATAAAAAAATAAAAGCAGAGACCACCTCTTTCAGTTCAGACCTCACCGGGTGAAGCATGGTGGTGTTTAAAACAAGATTTCCGTTGTCCTCTCTTTGCTTGTTTGTGGTGAGCTGTGGTTGTGAATTCTGCAAGTTTTTAATTTGAAACCTCACTTGCACATGTTCTGTGTGCAGAAAATTCTAACTAGTTAAATCTTGGAGGCTTAACCTTAGTGAACTGAAAATGTTAGTTCCTCAGTGGTGTCTGACTCTTTGAGACCCCATGGACTGGGCCTACCAGGCTCCTCTGTCCAAGGAGTTCTCCAGGCAAGAATACTGGAGTGGATAGCCATTCCCTTTCCCAGGGATCGAACCTGGGTCTCCTGCTTTGCAGACAATCTTTACCGTCTGAGCCATCAGGGTTAACTCCCTATGGACAAAGGCAGTGTTAATTGCCTAGTTATGGGAGGAGGAATGTCACTGGAGTTTGTAGGACGTTAGGAAAACTCTTGAAGTAAAGAGTAGTCAATGCGACAGCTCCTTTACATGAAATTTCATTACCCAAAAGTGTTGAAGAGTTGCTTTTGCAAAAACATTTTTGCCTCAGGTCAAAGCTGGGTGTAAACCAGTTGTGTTCTGCCCTTTGCTCTGTTTACCCAGAGCACTGTTCCTTATTTGGAAGAACAAAACTTGAAATAAAGCAAGAGTTAAAATTACCTCCTGCGTGCAGTGCTGACATTTCCTGCATATAAAGAGTTTTAGAAGAGTGGAGTGTCTGAGTAGTAACATATACAATAAAGACAGTGGATTCTCTGGGGTTCATATTTAGTTTACAGAACATCTCTTAAAATCAAAAGGACACACAAAGATCCTTAAAGACCTGAGATGTAAAGTGGACTTTTTCATAAATTTTCTAAGACAGAGAGAGACAGAGAAAGCTTTATCTCCCCGTTCAGTTGTATAATTCAGGCCATTTGGTTTATGCCTTGTAAAAGTAACTCTTCTGGCAGCCACCCTAAGCAGAACTGCCCTCTTGGGCAATGTAGCTTATCTGGCCAGGAGTTGAAAACCCAGATGTAAACATGGAAATATAGAAGCCCAGGGCTGCTCAATAGATGTTTAAGCTCTGTTAAACAAATGCATACATCCCTTTCATAGGGAAAAAACCCAACACTCTCAGGCCTTCCCCCTTACTTTGATCCAATCAATTTACTCATATTTGAGTGCAAATAGTTTGGTTGTCAGGATCTAGACTTCTGACCGGTGAGCTGGGGAAAGAAGGGCTGTGTGTTGGCACAGGTGACCCTGGCTGAAATGGAAGAAGAGCCACAATGAGCTCTCCGGACTGGGCTCTGCATCACCCTGCTGGGTCCTTGTGAGAAGCCTGTTCAGATCCTCCTGTACAGCTGGGGAGAGTTGAGTAATACATGCTCAAGGTCATCGCTCTACTTAGATGCTAAACCAAGGATGGAACCCTGATGATTTCACTCTAACATGTGTGTTCTTGACCATGGTGCTAGCGGTAAAGAATCTGCCTGCCAGTTCAGGAGACATAAGAGATGTGAGTTCGATCTCTGGAGGAGGAAACAGCAACCCACTCCAGTATTCTTGACTGGGAAATCCCATGGACAGAGGAGCCTGGGGAGGGCTACAGTTGCAATGAGTTGCACACGACCGAAGCGACTCGGCACACACGCACACAGGGAAGGGGTGGAGAGGAATAGGATCCAGGAGGGTACCTGGAGACTCATTCAACCAACATTCCTTCTGCAAGTACCCACCAAGCACCGCTCAGTGCCAGGCACTGTTCTAGGCACCAAGGATACAGCAGAGACCAACAGAGACTCCCTTGACCCCTTCTGATGGAGTTTTCATTCTCCTCGTGGGTGAGGGAGGAGATAATTGAAGAAATAGATTTTGAAGGATGAACTGGGAAGACTTATAGGAGATGTACGCTATCTTGGTTTAGAAATATACACTCTGCCTTGTATTAAAGGTAACTTTCAGTAGCTTGTAAAATAGTGCAAGTGGTAGTAATAAATATGAACTGAAGCAGAAAGTCCGGTCTGAGAAAAAAGTACACAAATACGTTCATTGGGAAAGCAAACTTTTTGTTGTTGTTGTTCTAGTGCTGATTTATTAAATAGTGTCTTTTGGGTATAAGGAAGTTCCACAGGGTGTTTGTATGACTGAAATGAAATGAATTGAAAAGAGGAGTAAGAAAAGAAAGCATCTGTCTCAGGCTGATTGCTGGAGGTCCTGGAAAATGAAAAAGAAAATCTTGGATCCGATGTACAGTTGTTGAAAGTTGGTCACATTAACGAGAGAGTGGGGTGTGTTATTGCTGATATCTTTTTGGGGGGTGGCTGGAAGCAGAAAGGGCGATATGGGAAATGCAGGGCTTGCCCAGGCAGGAATACAGATGAGGAAAGTACTCTGAGGTCCTGTATGTGCCAGTGCGGGTGCTGGAGGAGGTGCAGAGAGTAAGACATGACAGGAGCACACGAGATGCAAAGTGAGCTTTTTTAAAAATAAAATCCCTGCATCTTCCTTAAATATATGTGTATATATATATAATTTTTATTTATGTGTTTATTTACTTTTGGCTGTGCTGGGTCTTTGCTGCTGCACGGGCTCTTCTCTAGTTGCAGCAAGTGGGGGCTCCTCTCCAGTTGCTGTGTGGGGGCTTCTCGTTGGCGGTGACCTCTCTCGTGGCAGAGCACAGGCTCGAGGTCATTTGGGCTCCATCATTTCAGCTCCCAGGCTCTAGAGCGCAGGCTCAACAGTTGTGACCCACTGGCTTAGTTGTTCCAAGGCATGTGGGATCATCCCAGATCAGGGATCGAACCTGTGTCTCCTTCATTGGCAGGTGGATTTTTTTTTATTTTTTTTATTTTTTTACCACTGAGCCACCAGAGATGCTCCCTTTATTTTGCATCCTTTAATTTCAAAACAAAATATGAAAAACATGATACACAGCCTTCAATTCCCCCTGTCAAATGTGGGAAGGAACAGGTTTGAGGCCCTGGTATCCTGCCTTAGACAGAAGGACAGAAATAAAACCACTGGACATCAGCAGAGGGGGGCAGGTGGGCCAGGCCGCCGGGGCTGCTGCTGGGGCGGCCACAGGAACCGGGAAGCCGTGGGGACCTCAAGGTGCGATGCTGGTGGCACAGATAGACATTGTCTGCAAAATTCAGAAAAAAAGGTCATTTTAGTTAAACTGGCTAGGAAAGACTCTCCTAGCCTGATGTGGGGTTTGGGTCAGGTTTTGTAGGCTGGCTCAGTTTTGGATGAAGTCCGCATGCACATTCTGTGGTTGGAAAGATGATGTGAACGTGGGGTGTGCCTGACAGTCTGAGATCTGCTGTGTGTACAAGTGAGACGGGTGTTGAGGCTGGGACCTCTGGTCACGAGCTCTCACCCCACCATCACCGTGCAATGGGGTGACGCGGCACAGGGCTCTTAGGACCCTGTAGGGCACTGCGGATGGCTGGGGCCTGGGATATGTCAGCCTGTGGGAATAAGGCCCTGGTCTGTCTGCGACACCTCTCTCAGATATCTACAGAGGCAGACTCTTCTCTGAGATTTGTGGCTTCTCTGTTGAAGTCTGAGTCCCCCTGCCCGACTCCCATTCTGTCCCAACTGAATCCATGGGATATTAGCTTCCTTTAGTTACTGGGACGCACCCAAGACTTGATGAAATCTATCTGGTCTCAAAAACTATTCCATAATTTTGGCCGTAAAGATTTTTCATTATGAATGTAATAAAACTTGAAATCACATGTGTTTTTGTAGAACATGATGTTCTTTTGTAGATATGCTTTGTTTCAAAGTATGTTTCTGCTATTGAATTGATTAGTCACTGTGTTATAATGATCATTTATAGTGGTAGTCACTCTCATTTAAATGGTATATTCATCACATATATTCTGACTATTAATACTTCAAAAATAAGGAGCCACAGCTTTTCCTCCCTTTTATTATTGCTGTTGGTCAGTTTCACTGTTGTTGTTTAATCACTAAGTTGTATCTGACTCTTTGCAACCCCGTGGACTGTAGCCTGCCAGGCTCCTCTGTCCATGGGATTCTCCAGGCAAGAATACCGGACTGGGTTGCCATTTCCTTCTCCAGGGGATCTTCCGGGACCAGGGACTGAACCCGTGTCTCCTGCATTGACAGGCAGATTCTTTACCGCTGAGCCACCAGGGAAGCCCCTGTTTCACTGTGGTTTAGTCGCTCGATCATGTCCAACTCTTTGTGACCTAATGGACTGTAGCTGCCCGGCTCCTCTGTCCGTGGGATTTCCNGAAGCGACTCGGCACACACGCACACAGGGAAGGGGTGGAGAGGAATAGGATCCAGGAGGGTACCTGGAGACTCATTCAACCAACATTCCTTCTGCAAGTACCCACCAAGCACCGCTCAGTGCCAGGCACTGTTCTAGGCACCAAGGATACAGCAGAGACCAACAGAGACTCCCTTGACCCCTTCTGATGGAGTTTTCATTCTCCTCGTGGGTGAGGGAGGAGATAATTGAAGAAATAGATTTTGAAGGATGAACTGGGAAGACTTATAGGAGATGTACGCTATCTTGGTTTAGAAATATACACTCTGCCTTGTATTAAAGGTAACTTTCAGTAGCTTGTAAAATAGTGCAAGTGGTAGTAATAAATATGAACTGAAGCAGAAAGTCCGGTCTGAGAAAAAAGTACACAAATACGTTCATTGGGAAAGCAAACTTTTTGTTGTTGTTGTTCTAGTGCTGATTTATTAAATAGTGTCTTTTGGGTATAAGGAAGTTCCACAGGGTGTTTGTATGACTGAAATGAAATGAATTGAAAAGAGGAGTAAGAAAAGAAAGCATCTGTCTCAGGCTGATTGCTGGAGGTCCTGGAAAATGAAAAAGAAAATCTTGGATCCGATGTACAGTTGTTGAAAGTTGGTCACATTAACGAGAGAGTGGGGTGTGTTATTGCTGATATCTTTTTGGGGGGTGGCTGGAAGCAGAAAGGGCGATATGGGAAATGCAGGGCTTGCCCAGGCAGGAATACAGATGAGGAAAGTACTCTGAGGTCCTGTATGTGCCAGTGCGGGTGCTGGAGGAGGTGCAGAGAGTAAGACATGACAGGAGCACACGAGATGCAAAGTGAGCTTTTTTAAAAATAAAATCCCTGCATCTTCCTTAAATATATGTGTATATATATATAATTTTTATTTATGTGTTTATTTACTTTTGGCTGTGCTGGGTCTTTGCTGCTGCACGGGCTCTTCTCTAGTTGCAGCAAGTGGGGGCTCCTCTCCAGTTGCTGTGTGGGGGCTTCTCGTTGGCGGTGACCTCTCTCGTGGCAGAGCACAGGCTCGAGGTCATTTGGGCTCCATCATTTCAGCTCCCAGGCTCTAGAGCGCAGGCTCAACAGTTGTGACCCACTGGCTTAGTTGTTCCAAGGCATGTGGGATCATCCCAGATCAGGGATCGAACCTGTGTCTCCTTCATTGGCAGGTGGATTTTTTTTTATTTTTTTTATTTTTTTACCACTGAGCCACCAGAGATGCTCCCTTTATTTTGCATCCTTTAATTTCAAAACAAAATATGAAAAACATGATACACAGCCTTCAATTCCCCCTGTCAAATGTGGGAAGGAACAGGTTTGAGGCCCTGGTATCCTGCCTTAGACAGAAGGACAGAAATAAAACCACTGGACATCAGCAGAGGGGGGCAGGTGGGCCAGGCCGCCGGGGCTGCTGCTGGGGCGGCCACAGGAACCGGGAAGCCGTGGGGACCTCAAGGTGCGATGCTGGTGGCACAGATAGACATTGTCTGCAAAATTCAGAAAAAAAGGTCATTTTAGTTAAACTGGCTAGGAAAGACTCTCCTAGCCTGATGTGGGGTTTGGGTCAGGTTTTGTAGGCTGGCTCAGTTTTGGATGAAGTCCGCATGCACATTCTGTGGTTGGAAAGATGATGTGAACGTGGGGTGTGCCTGACAGTCTGAGATCTGCTGTGTGTACAAGTGAGACGGGTGTTGAGGCTGGGACCTCTGGTCACGAGCTCTCACCCCACCATCACCGTGCAATGGGGTGACGCGGCACAGGGCTCTTAGGACCCTGTAGGGCACTGCGGATGGCTGGGGCCTGGGATATGTCAGCCTGTGGGAATAAGGCCCTGGTCTGTCTGCGACACCTCTCTCAGATATCTACAGAGGCAGACTCTTCTCTGAGATTTGTGGCTTCTCTGTTGAAGTCTGAGTCCCCCTGCCCGACTCCCATTCTGTCCCAACTGAATCCATGGGATATTAGCTTCCTTTAGTTACTGGGACGCACCCAAGACTTGATGAAATCTATCTGGTCTCAAAAACTATTCCATAATTTTGGCCGTAAAGATTTTTCATTATGAATGTAATAAAACTTGAAATCACATGTGTTTTTGTAGAACATGATGTTCTTTTGTAGATATGCTTTGTTTCAAAGTATGTTTCTGCTATTGAATTGATTAGTCACTGTGTTATAATGATCATTTATAGTGGTAGTCACTCTCATTTAAATGGTATATTCATCACATATATTCTGACTATTAATACTTCAAAAATAAGGAGCCACAGCTTTTCCTCCCTTTTATTATTGCTGTTGGTCAGTTTCACTGTTGTTGTTTAATCACTAAGTTGTATCTGACTCTTTGCAACCCCGTGGACTGTAGCCTGCCAGGCTCCTCTGTCCATGGGATTCTCCAGGCAAGAATACCGGACTGGGTTGCCATTTCCTTCTCCAGGGGATCTTCCGGGACCAGGGACTGAACCCGTGTCTCCTGCATTGACAGGCAGATTCTTTACCGCTGAGCCACCAGGGAAGCCCCTGTTTCACTGTGGTTTAGTCGCTCGATCATGTCCAACTCTTTGTGACCTAATGGACTGTAGCTGCCCGGCTCCTCTGTCCGTGGGATTTCCTAGGCAAGAACACTGGAGTGGGTTGCCATTTAGAGGACTTCTAGTAGTAAAAGCTGTTAGTGCTGCCAGGCCTCTGTGTGCGTGGTGGCTCTGTACCACAGCCACGCGTGTTCTCCCACGTTTGTGTGTGTGGCAGGAACAGTCTCCACAAACACGCCTGCATTCTCATTGCTTGCATCATGGGCCGCTCTTTATTGAAAAGACAGGAACACGATAATCATGTTTCCAGAATAACAGCATACAACCATAGGCCATAAAACCTCTGGGAATTTTTGAGCTGTGCCAGTTTATAAAGGTCAGCCCAAGGTTTGACCTTCATCATTGAAAGTATTCCACTGGCTAATTTGTTAGTCACTGAGACATCTTATTTGTTTTCTTTGGTGAGTGTCAGTTATTAGGCAAAAATTTGGCATAACCCCACTATTTAAACATTTTAACTTCAATTGTTGACTAAGAATTTTTTTTTTTGAGTTCTGTTGCAACTTAAATTTTTCATACTGTGGTTTAGCAATTCTTTGGTTTTAAGCATTTAAAGGATAAGATACCTTTTGAAATCCATGATAGTGTTGATTGGTGCAGAGGTTAATTACCTTTGATCTTGCTGTCCTGCTGATGTGAACAAAGGCTTAGAAGTTGTTACTCAACTTTGTCATTACTTATCAATATTTAAACACAAGTTGCTTCCTTCTTTTGCGTGTACTTTTCTATTTTTCCCCTTTTTCATATCTACCTATCTATATGTATCGACCTATATCCATAGATATAACTATTTACCTATACCTATATCGGAGAAGGCAATGGCACCCCACTCCAGTACTCTTGCCTGGAAAATCCCATGGATGGAGGAGCCTGGTGGGCTGCAGTCCATGGGTTCGCTAAGAGTCAGATACGACTGAGCGACTTCACTTTCACTTTTCATTTTCATGCACTGGAGAAGGAAATGGCAACCCACTCCAGTGTTCTTGCCTGGAGAATCCCAGGGACGGGGGAGCCTGGTGGGCTGCCGTCTATGGGGTCGCAGAGAGTTGGACACGACTGAAGCGACTTAGCAGCAGCAGCAGCAGCAGCATAGGTGTATATATATACCTGTATTAATTGGTATATATCTATATACTTGGACGTCCCTGGTGCTCAAACGGTAAAGAATCTTTCTGCAGTGTGAGAGACTTGGGTTCGATCCCTGGGTTGAGAAGATCCCCTGGAGAAAGGAATGACAACCCACTCCAGTATTCTTGACTGGGAAATCCTATGGACAGAGGAGCCTAGTGGGCTACAGTCCATGGGATTGCAAACAGTCAGACATGGCTGAGCAACTAACACACACGCACGCGCGCGCGCGCACACACACACACATACACACACAGATCTTTATACTTATATCTATATATATTTATATGTATGTGATTTGCTTAGCCAAAAAAGAAAGCCCAACTATATTTACATATCCGATGCCTTTATTTATGTACAGTTTATAAGTAGTGTGGAGGCATTTACTATTGCTACAAATTTCTTGTTGTATGAAAGTTTTGTGGCACCAAATTTTTCATTTGCTGTATAAATTTCTTTGGCTAGAAATAATAGGTATAAACACTTTTTATATTTATGCTGGGCAGCATTTACTTTCTCTTAATATCTTCCCAAAGTCGTCTCCTCCTGGCGCTGTGTTGAGTCCGCTTTTCCAGAGTCTTGGCGATTTAAGTGGCAGAAATGCTATGAACTCTGCTTAAGGTGCTTATGGGGTCGTCGATTGGGCCACATGACTTGAACTTTTGTCTGTGCCTCATAGAATTCTGTTTGTGATGCTACTTGCTGGATTTGGCTTAGATTTTTGGAAAATTAGACTTCTGCCTCAGAAAGGCATTGGGGAAAACTGGCCTGGGCTTAGGTCTGGTACTGCCTCCACGATCACCGTTTGTGAGCTCTTTCAGGTGATTTCGAGTTAACTGTGATGTTTATTTCAAATATAAAATTATGTGTGTGTTCAGTCGTGTCTGACTCTCTGGCCCCATGACTGTAGCCTGCCAGGCTCCTCTGTCCATGGGAGGATTTTCCAGGCATGAATACTGGAGTGAGTTGCCATGTCCTTCTCCAGGGGATCTTCCGGACCTAGGGATTGAACCCGTGTCTCTTGCACCCTGGCAGATTCTTTACCAATAGCACCCCCCAGGAAGTTCCTATCATAAAAGGCTTAAGGATGTAAGACCCGAAACCCAACTATATTTACATAGCTGATGTATAATTTATAGGAAGTCAAGAGGCTTCTGTTTTATTGCTACTATTTTTCATGCAAGGCGTGAAAGGTTTTTTGCAGCAGAATTTTCAGTTGCTATGATAGTTCAGAGAAGTTTTTGTGTGTATGTGGTGTGAATTGTTTAACCAAAAAAAGAAAAAAGGCAAGAAAGGAAAGAAAGGAAAAAAAATAAGAATGGTCAGGATTCCTTAGGCCTGCCAGTAGAGACGCAGGCCTGAAGCGCATCTGTGTTCTCTTCATTTTAATTTCAGAAAGTTCAGTAGTATTGCTTCCATATACTGTAGTAAGAAGTCATACATTTGGAAACCATCTGTTCCCACAAAGTAATTCAAAAATCGACTGAGATTGTTTACATGGATAGAAAGTCAAAGAACTGTGAGAATTTGGCTTCTCTTGCTTTTACTGCAAGCAAGTAGAAGTGAAATGCCTTTCTCAAAGTCAGATTTCTGGGTGTGCTCCTACTTTTTCCTATCTGGGTCCTCCACTGGCCATAAAGGAGGGATACTGGGACCAAAAAAAAAAAAAAAAAATTGGAGACAAGCAGTGTTTGGTTTGCATCATAGAAATGTTTTAATTTGGGGTTGCTGAGAAATTATTGCTCCTATGTTCATAGGAGGTTGATACTGAGCCAGGTTAATTTATGGTACCTGGAACCCTTCCAGGATGTTCCAGGGTCAGGCTTTATGATTTTGGAAATCTTCTTTGATATTTGCTTTCCTCCTTCTGCTGTGCTACCTCAGTCTCTTTGCTAGAGGGGCCCTAAGACCTTGTGACTCGAAACACAGTCCATATCTCTCTGGCCCAGTGAACCTTGAGGTTCCCCTTCACTGTTCTCCCCAGAGGGGCAGAGGGAAGCCCTATCTTGGTTTTCTTAATCCTCTGGCTTCTCCTGTGATCTTGCTTTTGACAGCTAACCTCTGCAGCTCTGGCCGTGGAGTTTTGCCACCCAAGGTATTCCTCTGATGTTCCTTTAAAAAAAAAAAAAAAATTCTATGTATTTATTTTATTGGAGTATAACTGCTTTACAATGTTGTGCTGGTTTCTGTGGTACCACAGTGTG
>SJYH01003906.1:1434261-1454823 GCA_006408735.1 Sylvicapra grimmia | reverse complement strand
TCCCTGTCCATCACCAGCTCCCAGAGTTTACTCAGACTCATGGCCATTGAGTCAGTGATGCCATCCAGCCACCTCATCTTCTGTCATCCCCTTCTCCTCCCACCTTATAGAGTTCAGTATATTAGCTAACCAGGTACTCATCAGCCACTTCTCTTTAAATGAGAAAAAGCTAAATGAATCACTACATACTTTGTATGTTTTTTCAGTTCCTGGTTTCTGCTGGCTGTTCTTCCCCAGGCTTTTAATCAGTTTTTGAGTGAAAATACATTTATGGCTTAGGGAAAATTAGCTAAAAAGTAACAGCCCTCTTAAAAAGCTGTCCACTTTGTGGACTTAAATTCTTCAAGATTTAGCTAAATAAAGGTTAACTGAGTACATAACTGCCTGATACCAGATACGTCCTTTATCAGTCTTTACGTACTCTTACCCTTAGAGTGTTTAAAATATCCTCTGAGGTAAACTTTGGGTGTTAAGGCTCAAAGGGATTTTTGAGAACAATTAGGTGACCTCAGATGTTGCAGAATGGCGGCTCATAAGCAGAATGTGAAGCACAGACACTTGGCCAGAGCAGAGGAGTGACTGTCCCCTTTAGACAGGACAGTATTCTCCAGTTCTTAACACTTCCTGTTGTTTTGAGCCAGACATTTTAAAGAAATTTGCAAAGCCATACCACTCTTCGAACCAATTTATTTTTGCTCTTTGGAAAATATAGTTGTCCGTTATTTATCTTAACACATAGTGGTTTGTTGTGGTTAGTTATTAAGTGAGTTAAATATTTTTACAATTTCTCAGTTTTAATTCTCTAATTTGATAAATAACAGTAGCTATAACCCACATAAACAAAAGCTCTTTGAAATCTTCAGTAATTTTTAAGAGTATAAAAGAGCCTTGAGACCAAAAAAGCTGAGAACTGCAATTCAGATAGAATAAATGCTTACTGTAATTAATCAGTATATATTACAGTTATTCTGATATTTATATATATATATTCTGACTCCTGCTTGGATTATTTCTAGATTGCCTAGTAGATACTGGCCAATCCAAAGTTTGTCATTTATTAAGCTGTTTTAATGCCTGTTTCATAATTGACCCAAACTGAAACATCCTATAATGTCAGTATGGAAGTAACAAAAGCTGACCTTGTCCTCTGTGGCGCTCAGTTACTGTTCCAAATGCTAACCTAGAATAAATTTAGCTGCCTCATTTTTTGTTGTTGTTCAGTTGTGTATGTGGGCTTTGCACGCTTTAAGTAATTGAATGTCTAATCCAGTGGAAGTACTTGGAAGTACACTATTCTTTATTGATATAATATTTTTCCCTACTTCACCAGTAAAAAAAAAAATGAAGCATCAGAAAGATGTAACTTGAATTCACTACCTGCTTTGAAACTAATAGCAACGAGCTTATGATATTTGGATGAAGATTTCCTAATCAGGCGGCCCTCCCTGGCGGTCCAGCAGTTAAGACTTTGCTTCCCCCACAGGGGGCTCGGGTTCAGTACCTGGTTGGGAACTAGGATCCCACATGCCGAGTGGTGTAGCAAAAAAATTTGTTTTACAAAAAGGATTTCCTAATTAGACCTGGTGGTTAGATGAAGAGGGAACATTTACAGCCATAAGGATATTCTTTGCTAAAGTTTACAGGAGGAACAGTTACACCTGAAGTAATTAATCCAACCTGACTTTAAAGATCTGACACCAATGGCAGCCCACTCCAGTGTTCTTGCCTGGAGAATCCCAGAGACAGAGGAGCCTGCTGGGCTGCCGTCTATGGGGTCGCACAGAGTCGGACACGACTGAAGCGACTTAGCAGCAGCAGCATATGTAGGAAATTAGTTTTTTTCCCATTGTTGGATAGCAGTTTAGTTACTAGGCCAACCAAGAACCTTGAAAGGAAGAAGAAATTAAGTTTTCTTCTCCTATCCTGTGCTCTCTTGTAGTGTCACTACATATTTAGAGCTGGAGCTATGGATCCGTAGACCAGAGTTTGTGATGAGAATCAAGCCCAGAGCATTTTGATAGGTAGTCCCTGGGGTGACTCAGAGACTGATGAGTCAGATTCCACTCCAGACTCACGTCTTCTATTAAAACGAGTGGATATAGAGGATCTCGGTGAATGCCTGGGGAGTTCTAGTCCTGATACTCACCAGTTTCCAGTGGCCAATTATCAGCTCCATTTCTAAGAACTGTGCTTTCCAGCAAGCACCAATACTCGTTTAAAAAAATCCTCCGACATTTCTATTATTTAAAAATTTAAGTACACCTTCAGATTTTTGGGTTTGTTATGAAATTTTGTTAGACTTTATAGTCCATAACTTAATTGAACAGCCTATTTAAAATGTACTTGATTTTATTCCCTCCAGTGAGAAATGAATGGTCATTGAGTGAGTCATCATGTAGTATACTATTGAGCATTCCCTCTACAGTAGGAGTACTTACATTCTCAATGTTGGTTTTTTTTTTTTTAAATAACAATCGTTGAGTTGATTTCTAAGCATGCATTTTATTTTGTAATGAAGATCCTTCAATGCATTAATTAGTTGCTTTTATAATCTTATAAATGAAATAACACAGCAGCCCACTTTGACTAAAGTGGCAGCACAGCTTATGACTAAATACCAAAATTTTTTGTTAATGCAAATCGATCTAATTCAAAGGAATCTGATTGTGCAATTGAAGGCAAACAGATCTTTCTTTGTTCAGTTCCCTTAGAGGTGAAGATGATAATCTCTGCATGCAATTTAAGGCAATTATGTGTAGTTTTCAGTCTTTAGAAAGCCTGGATAAATCAAAGTTAATTTTAGTTGTACCAGTCCTTCCAGTGGCTATCATCTTGTAATAAACTTTCCGCCGTGTTTTTTTCAGATACTTGCAATGAATGCTTTCTTGCGTCTGTGTAGTACTTTGAAGGGCACTATGCCGTAACTTTATGTGTGCTAATGTGCCAAAGTCCGATCTATTTTATGAAATTCACTTGGCAGCTGTGAAGACTTGCTATTGCTCCCCCTCGCCCCCCTAACCCCTAAAGTCCTTGGAATCAGTATGTTAATGAAGACTTGATTTCTCAATATGAAATTTACACAGTGGGAGTTCCAAGGTAATGTGCCTTGGCAGTGCCCTTAATGTCTGCATTTTTAGAGAGTGAATGACAAGACAGGATAGCCCAGCTCAGTGTTTTCACCATCAGGCTGCCAGGGTCTTTCTAAGGTTGGTTCATGTTTTCAGTGTGCACACCCTCTGGTCTCAGTGGCCTCAGAGGTTCTCTTAGAACCCTCCTCTTCTCTATCAGTCAGGTCTCCTTGTTTGTGATCTCTTAACACAATTGGGTTGGATAAACCCCATCACCTTTTTTAATTGAATGAAAGATTCTTTAAATTCTGTAGTGCTTTAGACTTTTCAAAAGTTTCATACCGATGACTTCATGTAATTCCATAATAACCGTTTTCTTCCCTACCCCTACATTCCCTCTCCCCAATGGGACTCTGCTTCTTTTTTGTTTTATTCACTAGTTTCTTGTATTTTTTTAGATTCTCCATGTGATATCATGTAGTGTTTGTCTTGCTCTGACTTATTTCNTAATTCCATAATAACCCTTTTCTTCCCTACCCCTACATTCCCTCTCCCCAATGGGACTCTGCTTCTTTTTTGTTTTATTCACTAGTTTCTTGTATTTTTTTAGATTCTCCATGTGATATCATGTAGTGTTTGTCTTGCTCTGACTTATTTCACTTAGCATAATGCCCTTCAAGTCCATCCGCGTTGCTGCAAATGGCAAAATTCCATTCTTTTTTATGGCTGAGTAGTCTGTTGGCGACTTCCCTGGTGACTCAGTGGTAAAGAATCCTCCTGCCAATGCAGGAGACTCTAGTTTGATTCCTGGCTTGGGAAGATCCCCCAGGGAAGGAAATGGCAACCCACTCCAGTATTCTTGCCTGGGAAATCCCCTGGACAGAGGAGCCTGGTGGGCCACACACAGTCCATGGTATCACAGAGTCAGACATGACTTAGCCACTAAACAACAACAGTATTCTATTGTATATATATACACCACATCTTCTTTATCCTTTCATCTATTGATGGACACTTAGGTTGCTTCCATACTTTGGCAGTTGTAAATAATGCTACTGTAAACATTGGGAACCCCATCACCCTAGGACAAAGACTTCAGCTTTCTTTTTTTTTTTTTTTAAGACTTCAGCTTTCAAACGTATCACTTTGTATGGTTCTGTGCAACACTCATTTCTCAAGAGAACCTTAGGTCACTGTGGACATCATAAGAGGTGCTCTGATGGAACGCTCCTAAGTATCCTATAGACCAGGTTTTCTGGGGTCAGTCTGATTGATACCATTTGCGCTGGCTTAATGTATAATGACTGCTAAGTTGCTTCACTCGTGTTGGAGTCTGCGACCCTATGGACTATAGCCCGCCAGCCTCCTCTGTCCGTGGGGTTCTCTAGGCATGAATACTGGAGTGGGTTGCCATGCCCTTCTCCAGGGGATCTTCCCAACNATGAACAGGGAGGCCTGGCGTGCTGCGATTCATGGGGTCGCAAAGAGTCGGACACGACTGAGCGACTGAACTGAACTGAACTGAAACATTGGGAACCCCATCACCCTAGGACAAAGACTTCAGCTTTCAAACGTATCACTTTGTATGGTTCTGTGCAACACTCATTTCTCAAGAGAACCTTAGGTCACTGTGGACATCACAAGAGGTGCTCTGATGGAACGCTCCTAAGTATCCTATAGACCAGGTTTTCTGGGGTCAGTCTGGTTGATACCATTTGCGCTGGCTTAATGTATAATGACTGCTAAGTTGCTTCACTCGTGTTGGAGTCTGCGACCCTATGGACTGTAGCCCGCCAGCCTCCTCTGTCCGTGGGGTTCTCTAGGCATGAATACTGGAGTGGGTTGCCATGCCCTTCTCCAGGGGATCTTCCCAACCCAGGGATTGAACCCCACGTCTCTTACATCTCCTTCATTGGCAGGTGGGCTCTTCACTACTAGCGCCACCTGGGAAGTCCCTTAATGTATAATAGCACCTCCTTATAATGCATCCTGATTTAGATGATAAATTATGTGATCATGATACTCATGGAACCATAGGCACCGTGTTTTAAGATAAACTGAAATGGGGATGAGTTAAGTGACTTGCCCAGGCCCTCTGGTCACTGAGTTCAGTCAGGTTTAGGGTCTGAGTGGTTTATCCTGGCCATCTCCATCACCTGCCCAGACTGCTGCCCTTTGACGGAATGACAATGCTTGGCTGGTTTCTCTTCTTTTTTTTTTTTTAATGTGGGCCATTAGAAAAAAAAAGTCTTTATTGAATTTGTTATGTAATTGCCTTCGCTGTTTATGTTTTTTTGGTTTTTTGACCATGAGGCACGTGAGATCCCAGCTCTCTGAACAGGGATCAAACCCTCACCCTCGAATTGCAACACCCAGTCCCAACCACTGGACCGCCAGGGAAGTCCCTGGTTTCTCTTTTTAACTTTCACACCAAGGAACCCTCACAGGAAGGTCTTTGGCATTTGTCATTAATTTTAGTGGGCAAATACACCATTCATTTTAAAATCATGAAATATGGCATATTTAGAAGAGTCTATACAAAATGAAGCATGGCTTCAATGATGATAGTGAAATTGTCTTAGGGACAGCAGCAGGTAGGAAGCTGGGACTGGGGTGGGGACGTGATGACCTGGGGAGGTACAAGGGCTGATGCAAACAGTTTCTGTCTTGAGTTAGTGGTGAATACACAGGTAAGTATGCATTTCTCAGAACTCATCACACACTACACGTAAAAAGGTTGCGTTTTGTTATATACTAATTGTACCTCAATAAGGAGAAGGATATGGCACCCCACTCCAGTGTTCTTGCCTGGAGAATCCCAGGGACAGGGGAGCCTGGTGGGCTGCTGTCTATGGGGTCGCACAGAGTCGGACACGACTGACGCGACTTAGCAGCAGCAGCAGCAGCAGCAAGGTAAACTAAAAATGCTTCTGTGTGCTCTTATCCAACTTGAGAAGTAGAACAACCAGTTCCTCTTTAGCGCTCTGCTTGCTGCACTATCTCTGAATAACAAGCTGTTTCATTATTATTTTTTTAACTTTTCAATGTTTTTACTTTTTTTTTTAATGTGGAACATTTTAAAAGTCTTTAATGGGCTTCCCTTGTGGCTCAGATGGTAAAGTATCTGCCTGCAATGTGGGAGACCTGTGTTTGATCCCTGGGTTGGGAAGATCCCCTGGAGAAGGGAAAGGCTACCCACTCCAGTATTCTGGCCTGGAAAATTCCATAAGTTGTATAGTCCATAGGGTTGCAAAGAGTCCGACATGACTGGTCAACTTTCACTTGCACTTTCATTGCATTTGTTACAGCGTTGTTTCTATGTTTTGTGTTTTTGGCCAAGAGGAGTGTGGGATCTTAGTTACCCGACCAGGGATCGATCTTGCACCCCCTGCACTGGAAAGCAAAGCCTTAACCACTGGGCAACCAGGGCAGTCCTAACAAGCCGTTTTAAAACACAGAATAACTGGAGCTTTATGGCTGAATTCTTGCCTACTGTTTCAAGACTGATATTTCTCTGTTCTTTGACCTTCATTTTCTTTATTTTGAAACAGCTTAACTGTCTGTGTGCTGTGCTGGGCTTAGTCGCTCAGCTGTGCCTGACTCTTTGTTGACCCCATGGACTGTAGCCCACCAGGCTCCTCTGTCCATGGAATTCTCCAGACAAGAATACTGGAGTGGGTAGCCTATCCCTTTTCCAGGGAATCTTCTTGACTCAGAAATAGAACCGGGGTCTCTTGCATTGCAGGCAGTTTCTTTACCGTCTGAGCCACCAGGGAAGCCCAAGAATACTGGAGTGGTAGCCTATCCCTTCTCCAGGGGAACTTCTCCACTCTCCTGCATTGCAGGTGGATTCTTTACCAGCTGAGCTACCAGGGAAGCCCAACTGTCCATGTAGTCACACTAAATCAAATATTCTAATTCTCTTTATGAGTGGCATATTAGTTTATTGATAGAAAAAACTGAAACTGAGCCGACCTTCCGGGCATCCCCGGGATGGCGCTGACTGACGAACTCCAGGATCTAAGAGCATTGCTGTGCACCAGTTGGGTGCCAGACACCCTGCAGACCTGATCGCATTCTTCCCCTCGGCCGGAAAGGTGTTGTTTACCTTGCATTTTGTGCAGCCCAGATACTAAGACCCAGAGATGCACAGCAGCTTGCCCATGATTCTAGAAGCCAGGGTGTAACCCTTCCACCAGACTCTAAAAGTGTTTGCTATTCCCACCAAGCGCACTATCATTAGAAAGAACTGCCTTTTGCTGGGGAAAGTGGAGCCTTTTAGCGGGCTCCTTGCTTGTCCCCTGGAGCCTAGGACCCTGTGATGAGGTATCACCTGCAGCCTTCCTTTGTGACAGCCCTAAGCCGGCTTGCTCCCCACTCCGCCTCCTTCGAGGCTCTCTCCCTGCAGAGCTCCCATGTCGTCTGCCTCTGGCACCCAGCGTGCCCCTCCTTACCCACCGGGTTTCCCCTCACCCTCCTTACCAGTCTTTGTGACAGCTGCCTCTGTCTCAGTCCCCGTATGTTCCAGGTTTAGCACCTCTATTTTGCCTTTGATCTTGTCTTCCCTTTACTCCTGGAGAAAGAAGTGGCAACCCACTCCAGTATTCTTGCCCTGAGAAACCCATGGACAGAGGAGCCTGGCAGGCTACAGTCCAGGGGGTTGCAAAGAGTTGGACATGATTGATCGACTGTCACTCACTCCCTCCCTTTCCTCTCTGCATGTGCCAAACAGAACACAACAGAAAACAGAACAATCAAAAAATCAGACTCTGGATTTCCAGTCCCTGTCAGTCACCCCATAGTCTTAACACCTGCCTCTTCTGTGATGTCCCCAACCACGGCCTCCCTCTCCCCACTCACCCCTGGCTTTTCTGTACTTTAGGCTTTTGGTACAAGTGATTGAATTGATCCTTAATTGTTCTTTAACTTCATGTCCTTTCTCTCCACTTATTAATAATAATAATAAGAATGATAATAGCTTTTTTTTTTTGAGTCAGTTATTGTATTAAGTATTTCTCTCATTTAATCCCCCAAGTAATTTTAGGATGTAAGTACATGCATTCTCCCTGTTTTACAGATGAAAAATGGAGGCTCAGAAAAAATAGCCACCCATAGCTACTAAGTGGAGAAAAGTGAAAAAAAAAGGTTAGTCGTCGTGTCTGACTCCTTGTGACCCCATGGACTGTAGTCCACCAGGCTCCTCTGTCCGTGGAATTTCTCAGAATACTGGTGCGGGTAGCCTTTCCCTTCTCCGAGGGATCTGCCAGACCCAGGGATCAAACCCGAGTCACCTGCATTACAGGCTGATTCTTTACCATCTGAGCCACTAGGGAAGCCCAGAAACTGGGATCCAAATCCAGTTTGACTTGTGTGGTCCCATCTCACCCTTTAGTGACCCCTCGAAAATTCCTTGATGAGCATAGAAAAGAGAAAAAATGTGCCTCAAGTATGGCATGTCCTAGAGGTGGCTTACTGTATTATTCTCATGCTAAAAATGAGATATCGTGGTCTCCAAAAACTGAGGCTCAGTTTAAGTAATTTCTTCAAGATCAAAGCGCTAATAAGTGAGACATCAAAATTAAAGCCGATCTTTGGTCCCCTAGAAATACCACCTCTGTGCCTGATGAGTTCCTACTGTAAGTCCCGTTTTTTATTCTCTGCAGGATGTTAGTGAAAGTTTTTGATTAGATTGATTGACCGAAAGCAGCATTTCCTTTTATTCTGTTGGAAGGGGGCATGTGAGAAATAGTCCACTGGGGAAGAGTAGAACCTGCAAGGAATGTTAGTTTTAGAGAAGGGACAGTGTAATAACAAAGGTGAGGTGGAATAGCTTCTCAAATGGCATGGTGCAACTGTAGAATTTTGTTTATCTCGAAGGACTGATGTTAAACCTTCCTGAATTTTACCCTAGTGGAGCAGGGTTGTCTGAAATTAAAGGACGGGAGAGAATGATTTTGTATTTCTGTTCTGATTTTTTTTTTTCTTTTTTAAAAACAGGTTTATTTGAGATGTAACTCAAATTCCGTACAATTCTACTCATTTAAAGAGTGTAATCAGTGGTATTTGGCATATTCAGAGTTGTGAAGCCATGAGCACAATTTTCGAATATCTTCATCACCCCTGAAGAAACCCTGTCTCCACTAGCAGTCACTCCCCATTCCTCCCAAGTCCGTCCTCACCAGCCCGAGGCAACCCACCACTAGTCTGTGATAGTGAATTTTGCCTCTTCTGGACATTTCATAAAATGGAATCATACAGTATGTGTTCTTTTGCGGCTGACTTCTTGCACTGAGCATCACGTTTTCAAGGTCATCCATGCTGTCGCACGTATCAGTACATCATTCCTTTTTATTGTGGAATAATATTCTATTATGTGCATACTCCACACGGATAACATTCTTCAACTGATGGATACTTGACTTGTTTCCCACTTCTTGCTGTTGTGAGTAACACTGCTGTGAAGAGTTGTGCACAAGGTTTTGTTCGGAAGATCCTGTGTTGTGACTTTTCTCTAATCAGCTGACTTCCTGCCCCTCTCAAATACCAAATTAAATGCTAGTGGCCAGTTACCCTGGTTTCTTTCACTGGTAGATTCGGAGACTTTTGAAATTCTCCCTAGAGCTCACCTTTCAAATTAATTAACAATTAAAAAACTAAACAAGAAAGGATCCATTTATGTTCTAAAAATATGTTACAATATGTTAGAATTTTGTTGATCAAAACAGGCATCCTCTGACTACCCAGTTCATCTTGTGGTTACTTCTTGTTTGTTTGGGGCTTCCCTGGTGGCTCAGATGGCAAAGAATCTGCCTGCAATGTGGGAGACCTGGGTTTGATCGCTGGGGTGGGAAGATCCCCTGCAGAGGGGAATGGCTAAAGCTCTTCGGTTCTTGGTATTAGTGTAAGTAACCCAGCGTGCAGAGGACAGGTCTGCAGCAGATGTAGCTCCTGGGTCTTGGAGTTTGTCCTCCACGTTTGTTTTTCTCAGCAGTGTTTCTGCTTTCTGCTGACTGCGCTGCATGCCAAGGGCACAGTTGGTGGTGGTATTCGCAGAGATGTGTGTTAGCGTGAGGGACAGAGGAGACTCAAGTGTGGACTCTTGAGCGATGGGCACCCGATCTGCCCTCCACACATGGCCCTTTGTATTCTCAGTAACTGGAGAAATGCTGGCTGTGTCGCTGGGTTTTCTCCAAGCCTGCCAGGGGTGGCATCTCCCAGGGCTGGATGTGAGCTTCTTAGCATTCTATGTGGTGGGCGAGCTCTTCCATAATGAACCGCCAAGGGCTCACATCACCATGTCTTTGTCAGTGGCTTCCATCTCTTGCTTGCTGTGACCATGCATGAGGTTTAAAACGATTATGGCTGTTTAGGCAAAGATCAAGGTCAAATCTCTGCTCTGTCAGTTACTAGTTGGGTAACCTGGGGCCAGTTCTGAGCTCTGATTTTTTTATCTGTCAAGGGAAAATACTAAAACTTATCTCCTGGGGTTGCTGTGATGATTCAAAGATCAAATTCTCAACACATGGTACTTGGCATGTGTGTGTGTGTGTGTGTGTGTGTCATTAGTAGTAGCTGTGTTTTGAGCTGTGGTGGCCCCACTGGAGGAGCTATTTTTAGACAAGAGTGATCTGCTCGCTGTCTCCAGCCCCATCCGAGCTGGGGACCTGCATCTGTCTCTGTCACTAGTCTGGGAACATACCTCTTGGCTGATAGCACCTCCCTTCTGCCAGTCCTCCGAGTCCTCTTTGCACCCACAACCCAGGCAGTGCCTGGGGACTCCCTGCTGTACACAAGGTGTCAGTGGTCCCGCCCAGTCTGGTGCTGGTTGCTTGTTGATGAAGGTCTTGGGCTGTCTTGCACTTGGCTGCCTGGGTAGCTGCAGCTCCTCTGAGGCTGTGGTCCCCTAACCACATACGTTATCATCTTATATGAGCCATCTGGGGACTCCTGTAAGCACTGTGACTTTAATTTGAGAACCAGCATGTGATGTGGCATGGTGTCTTAGCTCTTGGTAAAGATAAAATGGGAGGGAAAGAGAAAGGGAGAGAGTGAGTGAGTGAGAGAGAGGGAGGGTGACTTAAAGGCTGATTCTCCTTAGAAGTATGAACATCTTAGGGTGAAGATGCTTGGTCCGCAGGGACATAGTTTGGAAAATATATTTATGAGCATTATTTTCATTGCATCAACTAAAGGAAAAGAGTAAAATCTTTCTAACCTTTGGGGGAGTAAGGGGAGTACAGGAGGCCTAATGAGAAGGCAGTGTACTGGGACACTGAGTATCCCAGTGAACTGAGGGTGAACTGAGGCATTAAAACTTCGTAAGGACTTTAAAAGGCTTTTTAAGTTTTTTTTTTTTTTGCCAGGCCAAGCAGTATTATGAGATCTTAGTTCTGGGACCAGGGAATGAGCCTGTATCCCCTGCACTGGATGCATGGAGTCTTAACCTTTATAAAGTAAGAAATGCTGTGCTATTTTCTTCATTCATTCATCCAGCAAGTGTTTATTATCCAGCACATGTGGGCAGCAGAGGACACGTGGGCTGTGGAGGGGCTGGTCCCTTCCTTCTGCTTATGTCCCTATGTGATGAGAATAGCGACCCACACCATGACTTGAACCTCACGGCCACGTTGAGGCTCCTGCTCTTCCACCTCCTGGTCTGGTGACCTTGGGCAAGCTCCATAATCCCGCTCTGCCCTGGTTTCCTCATCTGTAACTAGAAATGATACTAGCACCTATTTCAGAGGGAATGGAACATGTAAGTACCGATGAACAGGGAGGCCTGGCGTGCTGCGATTCATGGGGTCGCAAAGAGTCGGACACGACTGAGCGACTGAACTGAACTGAGAGCAGTGCCTGGCATGAGGAACGATCACTGTTAGTTATTATTTGATTCTTCTTTATTTGTTCCCACCTTTCTTATCATTCCCTCGCTCTGTCATCAGATGCAGGGAGAGACTTCGTTTTTCTTTTCCTGNGTGTGCTGCGATTCATGGGGTCGCAAAGAGTCAGACACGACTGAGCGACTGAACTGAACTGAGAGCAATGCCTGGCATGAGGAACGATCACTGTTAGTTATTATTTGATTCTTCTTTATTTGTTCCCATCTTTCTTATCATTCCCTCACTCTGTCATCAGATGCAGGGAGAGACTTCGTTTTTCTTTTCCTGTTGTAACTAGTGTCCCTAGTTCCCAGGATCCCTGAAGTGAAGTGAAAGTGTTAGTCACTCAGGTATTCGACTCTTTGCGACCCCATGGACTGTTGCCTGCCAGCCTCCTCTGTCCATGGAATTCTCCAGGCAAGAATACTGGAGTGGGTTGCCATTTCCTTCTCTAGGGGATCTTCCCGACCNACTCTGTCATCAGATGCAGGGAGAGACTTCGTTTTTCTTTTCCTGTTGTAACTAGTGTCCCTAGTTCCCAGGATCCCTGAAGTGAAGTGAAAGTGTTAGTCACTCAAGTATTCGACTCTTTGCGACCCCATGGACTGTTGCCTGCCAGCCTCCTCTGTCCATGGAATTCTCCAGGCAAGAATACTGGAGTGGGTTGCCATTTCCTTCTCTAGGGGATCTTCCCGACCCAGAAATCAAACCCTGGGTCTCCTGCATTGCGGGCAGATTGTTTTCCAGCTGAGACACCAGGGAAGCCCCATATAACTATATATTGCAACCAGTTGGAATTTATTGTGGCTACAGGTCCATGGGATTCCCCAGGCAAAAACACTGGAGTGGGTTGCCCATGGTAGGAGCTTAGTAAATATTCGAGCTCAAGAAATGAGTGAATGGATGAACGAATGAACACTGGGCTGGGCTGGATGCTCCATCTACACTGGTGAGCCACAGGGGGTGCTGGCCTTCATGGAGCTGGGGGTTAGTATGCTGCTGCTAAGTCACTTCAGTCGTGTCCGACTCTGTGCGACCCCACAGACGGCAGCCCACCAGGCTCCCCCGTCCCTGGGATTCTCNTGGGTCTCCTGCATTGCGGGCAGATTGTTTTCCAGCTGAGACACCAGGGAAGCCCCATATAACTATATATTGCAACCAGTTGGAATTTATTGTGGCTACAGGTCCATGGGATTCCCCAGGCAAAAACACTGGAGTGGGTTGCCATTTCCTTCTCCAATGCATGAAAGTGAAAAGTGGAAGTGAAGTCGCTCAGTCGTGTCCGACCCTCAGCGACCCCATGGACTGCAGCCCTCCAGGCTCCTCCGTCCATGGGATTTTCCAGGCAAGAGTACTGGAGTGGGGTGCCATTGCCTTCTCCGGGGGGTTAGTATAGTGAAGGGGAAATTGGAGATGTATGATAACAGATGGTGACAGGGGGCATGTAGGCTGAGGCCCAGGTGGGCTATTTTGGGTTATGTGGTCAGGGAGGAAGTAGCATCTTCAGACTATGTTGTGTGTGGCTCAGTGGTAAAGAATCCACCTGCGATGCAGGAGACCTGGGTTCGATCTCTGGGTCCGGAAGATCCCCTGGACGAGGGCATGGCAACCCATTTCAGCATTCTTGCCTGGGAAATCCCATGGACAGAGGAGTCTGGCGGGCTACAGTTCATGGGGTCACCAAAAGTCAGACACGACTTAGGGACTGAGCACGCACGCATGCACGGACGGACGCACGCACGCATGGTTGACTAATAAACGGGAGATCTTTTTCCCTTCCTCCATTTGGAGACCTAAAATAATCATTTGTGGCTTCCTTTCCTGACTTTTAAAGCATTTCTACTCAATTATTCCCTCTTCAAACAGATAAACTATTATCTGCATGTTCTAAAGTTTTTAGAAGGACGGCAAACAAGCTTTTATGATTTAAGAGATTTTAAAAAGTCAACCCATGTAACTGAAAACTGATTATGAAACACTCACTCGTTTACTTTTGGTTGCTTGGAATTAGTTTTTTTTTTTTCTTTTCTATTTTGGTATACGGGATATTTGTTGGTTTCCCTTTATCTTTCCTTTGTCTGTTTGGATAAATTCAGCTAGCAAAATTCTTTCTGGGTGCAGTAATAATAAAGATTTTGCTTAGTCTTAGGGTGAAGTTTACATAGTCTTAGAGTGAAGTTTAGATATTTACAAATACATTCTTTTTTTTTTTTTTTAGAATTTAAAACTTTTTATTTATTTTTGGCTGTTCTACCTTTTTCTCTAGTTGTGGTGTGTGGGGGCTACTCTCTAGTTGCAATGACTGGGCTTCTCATTGCAGTGGCTTCTCTTGTTGCGGAGCACCGGCTTTAGGCTTGCAGGCTTTGGTAGTTGTGGTGCATGGATTTACTTGCCCCGCAGCATGTGGAATCTTCCCAGACCAGGGATCAAACCCATGTCCTCTGCACTGGCAGGTGGATTCTTGGCCACTGGACCACTAGGAAAGCCCACAAGTACATTCTTGAATGTTAGCATTAAAGGTTCTTTTGGCCAATGGATAGTGAGACAATTGAAAAACATTAAANAATTTCACTGCTGCAATCACCATCTGCAGTGATTTTGGAGCCCAGAAAAATAAAATCAGCCACTGTTTTCCCATCTATTTGCCATGAAGTGATGGGACCGGATGCCATGATCTTAGTTTTCTGAATGTTGAGCTCCCCAGTGATAGATTACTTTAAATGCCCTTCTGATAACCTGGAAGTTGTGGTTGGTGTTGAACTCAACAGGAGTCATTGCATTCTTTTATGCTTATTCTCTATATTTTGAGATCCAAGAGGGTTTTCACTACATGGTCACAAGGCTGCTGTCGGTTAGAGCTCTGAATTTTAAAAGGTTGTTAAACTTCCCAGGTCACTCAGATGGTAAAGAATCTGCCTGTAATGTAGGAGACCTGGGTTTGATCCCTGGGTTGGGAAGATCCCCTGGAGGAGGGCATGACAACCCACTCCAGTATTCTTGCCTGGAGAATCCCATGACAGAGAAACCTGGTTGACCACAGCTCATGGGGTCTCACAGAGTCAGACACGACTGAGTGACTAACACTTTTACTTTCAAGTTTGGAAAAGTTGGGGAGTAGCCTGCTTGTTTTCTACTTTGCCAAACCAGAATGAGAGGCTCCTTCGCTGGTCCCATTGAATTCTGTGCTTACCCTTTATCATATATATAAATATACATACCTCCCTTTGTTCCCTTTCTCTGTTTCTTTGTCCCAATACCCCAGCCAAGTGCCAAGCCCACATGGGCATTTGTGTCGGTTTTCTATTGCTTCATAAGAATTTGCCACAAAAGTGTAGTGGCTGAAAACAGCATGGGTTTATTATCCCACAGCCTCCCTTAGTCAGGAGTTAGGGCATGCTTTGCAAGGTCCTCTGCTCAGGGTCTAATAAGACTGTAATCAAGGTATTATTGGCTGAGGCTGCTTTCATCTGAGTCTCCGACTCGTCTTCCAGGTTTGTGAGATTATTGGCAGAATTCAGTTCCTTGAGGTTGCAAAACTATAGAACTCACGGTGGCTTTTTTTTTTTTTTTTTAAAGAGAGGCACTTCTCTGGTGGTCTAGTGACTAATACTCCATGCTCCCAATATGAGGGTCCCGGTTCGTTCCCTAGCTGCGGAACTAGATTACACATGCCACAGCTAAGAATTTGCTTGCCACAATTAAAAAAGACCCTGTGTGCGGCAGTGAAGATTGAAGACCCCACATGCTGCAACTCAGACCTGGCCCAGCTGAAGAAAGAAATACAGATAAATAAATAAGTAAATATTAGGGGGAAAAAGGGGCCAAGTCTCTGTTTTAAGGGCATCACCTGATTAGGGCTAAATAAAAATAAATAAATATTAGGGGGAAAAAAGGGGTCCAAGTCCCTGTTTTAAAGGCATCACCTGTTTAGGACCGGCCACTCCAGATTACCTTCCAGTCGATGAATTCAAAAGAACCCACCTGCCACAGTGCAGGTGACAGAAGAGACACGAGTTTGATCCCTGGGTCGCGAAGATCTCCTGGAGGAGGGCATGGCAACCCATTCTAGTATTCTTGCCTAGAGAATCTCGGACATGACTCAAGTGACTTCACGCACGTATGTAAGTCTTTCTCTGATCTTCTCTAACCACATGCACGTGCTCTTCTTGTTGTTGTTTAGTTGCTAAGTTGTGTCCAACTCTTTTGTGACTCCTGGATTGTAGCCTGCCAGATTCCTCCATCCATGGAATTTTCTAGACAAGAATACTGGAGTAGGTTGCCATTTCCTCCTCCAGGAAATCTTCCTGAGCCAGGGATCAAACCTGCATCTCCTGCATTGACAGGCGGATTCTTTATCGTCTGAGCAATGGGGAAAGGCCAGGCACATGCTGTATCCCCTTGGAATCCCTGGGCTGTGAGAGGTGTGGAAAGAAAGCCTTTCCTCCAGATCTCCTGGCTTCATTTCAGATCAGTTGGCTGTAAGAAATCACACTGAACTGTGGTCGTCTGTGTTTAATTTGGAAGAGCACGAAGGATGTGTGCTGTGTGGTGCCCACATGGTAGAAGAGTCTCCATGACCTAATACCGCCCTGCCCAGCCTTAGAAGCTTCCCCTGCAGACAATGGCCCTGCTTCCCTGACAGTTCCCAGGCGTGGGTGCCACCTTGTGTAAACATGGCTGCTTTTAGCGCCTGCAGAAGCTAAAGGATGACACATTAATAACAGCTGGAGGATCTCATTCAGATTCGCAGGAAAATATATGAAGGCTAGAGTCTGGTAATGTCCAAACATAAGAGAGTCTTTGTCTCATCTCATTAACAATCGGATACATTGCGAGTGCTTTTCTGGATGGTAAGAACCAGCGTTTCTGCTGGAAGGACCACATCATTCTTCTTCATGATAACCTACCCCTGTTTCTCAACTCTCCTTTCGCTTCCAACATTAATTTGTCGGTCCTTTGGGCTCCCTTGAGAACTGAACTAGCTTGGTGGCTGGCCCCATGAGCTGGTGCAGAATTAGCAGTCACTCGGTTGGCTTTGGAAACGTCTGGAGTATGCAGTCAGATGCTAACATCCTGGGAGCTGGAAGCATAGGGCTTGGCCCTCCTGCCAGAAGGGAAGCACACTCTGGGGGAGCTCCCCAGGGAGAAGGTGTTGGCACTTACACTTTTATTAGTGATTTTAATCGAGGGAGCCACACTGCACCCTCCCAACTCTGCAGGGACAAAACCCTAATGCCAGCGAAAATGCCCTTGTTCATGAGCATGCTGAGACATTTTCCTAGGATGAAGGTGGTGGGGGACTTGCCCTGTGCAGGAGAAGGACAGCGTTTTAAAGAATTTGTATGTAGAACTTAGAATAAAAAACAAAATACACTGAAGGAACTGTTCTTTTGAAACCCTGGTCCGGTTGACTCAGATGAACAGGAATGTCGTTGTATGCTTGCCTGCAGCATCTGATTATGGGCTGAGTTTGCAGCCCGATTGGCCACCTGATGCGAACCTGCAGAGCACAGCTTAACTGCCAGCCCTCATCAGTGTTCATTTCTTTAGCTCATCAGAGAAGTATTTATCACTATGGAAAGTGACTATACATGGAGCCTTCTAGAGCTCCATGGAACAAGAAGTCAATCTCAGATGGATTGATATGCCCTATGTCTTTTTGCCTATGGTTATTTTTTTCTTTCTTGGTAACAGTTTTTTCACATATGCCAACTTTTAGCTAGTGGGAAAGAAAATGATTTTCCCTTTCTGGCCAACTTGAGTAGAGGGTTGGGTTAGCTCCTTTTCTGGGGTTTATCATTATGGATCTGATGATGTGATCAATAAGGAGGTAATAACACCTCCATAGGCTAACAAAGTAGATAATTTGTACTTTCTTCCCTAAATTACCTTTTCACCACTTTGATATATTTCACAGTTAATTTTTCTGTAGGTTCATCCAAAGGCAGTTGCCTGCTAGTTTGTCCCTTTCTTACCGAAGCAATGTGAATATTGAAATAATTGTCAGTTAAAGAAGATCCAGTTTCAGAAACAGCCGTCCAGTTGTTCATCATCTGGCAACTTAAAATGTGAAATATGAGGTGCTTGATCTTAAGATGCTCAGCATTGAGGAGAGAATGTGGAGGAAAGGGGACCCTTTTGTACTATTGGTGGGAATGTAAATTGATACATTCACTGTGGAGAACGGAATGGAGGCTCCTTAAAAAACTAAGCATAGTGCTACCATATGACCCAGCAAACCCATAAAGAAAGCCACCATTCCAAAGACACATGCAATGCAGTGTTCATTGCAGCACTGTTTACAATAGCCAGGCTCTGTATCAACCTAAATGCCTATCAGTAGAGGACTGGATGAAGAAGATGTGGTACATATACACAATGGAGTATTACTGAGCCATAAAACAGAGTGAAATTGGTTTATTTGTAGAGATGTGGATGGACCTAGAGACTGTCATACAGAGTGAAGTAAGTCAGAAAGAGGAAAACAAGTATTGTATATTAACGCATGCATGTGGAATGTGGAAAAATGGTGTGCTGCTGCTGCTGCTGCTAAGTCGCTTCAGTCGTGTCTGACTCTGTGTGACCCCATAGACGGCAGCCCATCAGGCTCCACTGTCCCTGGGATTCTCCAGGCAAGAACACTGGAGTGGGGTGCCATTTCCTTCTCCAATGCATGAAAGTGAAAAGCGAAAATGAAGTTGCTCAGTCGTGTCTGACTCTTAGCGACCCCATGGACCGCAGCCCACCAGGCTCCTCCGTCCATGGGATTTTCCAGGCAAGAGTGATGGAGTTGGGGTGTAGGTGATCTTATTTGCAAAGCAGAAATAGAGACACAGACATAGAGCACAGACAAACACGGATGCCAGGTGGGAGGAAGGAGGGCAGAGGGATGAATTGGGATTTTGGGACTGACATATATACATACATGTATACACTACTGATACTATGTATAAAGCAGATAACTAATGTGGCCCTAGTGTGCAGCACAGGGAACCACTCAGTGTTCCGTGGTGACCTGAATGGGAAGGAAATCCAAGGAAGAGGGGATCTGTATGTACATGTAGCTGATTGACTTTGCTGTACAGCCGAAACGGACATAACATTGTGAAACTGTATGCCAATAAAAATTAATAATAAAGAGTGCGGTAACATTGTTAATCTTGTGGGGCTTCAGGGTAATTTGAGAAGACTCGGTCTGTACTTGGGCAAGGCAGGTCTAGAAGGAGGCTTCACCAAGGAGTGAAACCTCTCAGGCAAGCGGGGTGGGCCAGCGAAGCTCCCGGAGCATTTTGGCATGGACATCTGTTTGCGTTTCTAACTCAAGGCCTTTTTATAGCATTTGTTCCTCTGCCAGGCCCTCCTCCAACTGCCTCCAATTTAAAAAAAAAAAAATCAAGTCCCATCTAACTGAAATTCTTGTTTGTTTGTGAGTTAGCGCTGGAAAAGCTTTATAGGACTATTTTCAATAAAGAAGGAGTTTTAAAACTCATTTTATCACTTGTCTTCAAATTAGAAGCTGACTCTAGACAGTATCTAAGGTTTTTCAATCATTGAAAGGGTTTCAGTTATTTCACTCTTTCTTACAGGGCTCTTCTCTTCTTACTTCTTTCCCAGAATTGTTTTTAGAGTGAAGAGATGAAATTATCCAAAGTATAATTTGCAATTTGCATCCTACGTGATAGTTGAGACAACACTAGCTAAACTGCTAAGAAAGAAGCAACCCATGTCTTCTTGTAATGCCAGTGTTTACTGTTAGCATACCCTGCTTTCTGTTTCAGGGGGTACTAACATTGGAATTGGGGACTTTTCGGCCTGGCGCAAATCTGTAAAATTGGTAAATCACCCGTTACTTCACATTTTGAAGTGGGGCTTGTTAGATGAACTTGTTTGTGAGACCAGAAAAAACGTCCCTTCGCCTTTTGCTATTTTTGATTCTATAATGTGCGTTAATCAGTGCTGACATGGTGGTAAAAGCTACTGTCTCCTGTCCAACCTTCCTGATGTGCAGGACGGATTGAGATGGAAAAGCTTAAATATACGGGAATGGGAGCAGAAGTGACAGAGCTTTGGGATAAAGTTCTTTTTACGAAAAAAGAGCAGAGAGCAAAGAGAATTGGTTAAGAATTCTGTAGTTTTTAGCACTGGGTCACTTCTGATGAAGCTCTAGGAAAGGGAATTTATGTACAAGGTCTGACTCTAGGCCTCTTTATTATTATTAATAGCAGCAGTAATATTTTCATGACACTTGGGATACTGAGGTATGTAGCTGGAATCCATCCTGGTGTTAATAGGTGCATCACTAGTAAGCATCTAATAAGCATGGGCTTTGCTTAATGAAGTAAAGAAGACACAGCCCCCGTGGCACTGTTGTACCAGAAAGTGGGTTCATGTGTTAGCTCCCTGCCGATGTTTGGGATCTTGCCTGGGGGGCTGTGTTTGCTTCTTCGTCTGCTGATTCTCTCATTGTCTCAGTCAACCCCACTGCAGCTCGATACTTTTTACTTCCTTCCCCCAGTCCCCATCCCAGCCTCCCAATCTTTTGGGGGCTGAATGGAATATAGTGTTTTTGTTTTTTTGGGGTGTGTGTGTGTGTGTGTGTGTGTGTGTGTGTGTGT
>SJYH01003906.1:1422851-1434047 GCA_006408735.1 Sylvicapra grimmia | reverse complement strand
GATCTTAGTTCCCCGACTGAACCCGTGCTCCCTGTGGTGGAAGCATGGAGTCTTCACCACTGGACCTCCAGGGAAGTCCTTGGGATACAGTGTTAACCGTGCCTCTGAAGCATCTGCAGGTTCCATCCCTGGGTCGGGAAGATCCCTTGGAGAAGGAAATGGCAACCCACACTAGTATTCTTGCCTGGAAAATCCCATGGATGGAGGAGCCTGGCAGGCTACCGTCCATGGGGTCAAAAAGAGTCAGACACAACTGAGCAACTAACACTTCACTTCACTGAACCATCCGAGGGAAAGTGTGGGAAGGCCAGGGACAGAACAGAAGGCAAGGCAACAATAACAAGAGCAGCAAAAGGGGTGTGGGAGCTAGGGTAAAGGAAATGGAGCACGGAGGACTTGGAGAGGGAGATTAAGAGAGTGATGACCAGTGAAGTCGCTCAGTCGTGTCCGACTCTTTGCAACCCCATGGACTGTAGCTACCAGGCTCCTCCATCCATGAAATTTTCTAGGCAAGAGTACTGGAGTGGGTTGCCATTTCTTTCTCCAGGGGAATCTTCCTGACCCAGGGACTGAACCCAGATCTCCCGAATTACAGGCAGTTGCTTTACCGTCTGAGCCACCAGGGAAGTCCAAGAGAGTGGTTGGGGTAGGTAAGTCTCCGCAGCATCATCTGAACAGGTACCACGTGCAGGCATGGTCATCTCTGTCTACTAGTATCCTAAACAGTTATCATTATCATCCTTGTTTTATTATTATTATTATTGTGTTGATAGTGCCTTGTAGCTTGTGGGATCTTAGTTCCCTGACCAGGGATTGAACCCCCGGCCTTGGGCAGTGTGTGTGAGCCCAGTGTCCCAACCACTGCACTGTGAGGGAATCCCTTATCCTCGTATTGGATAGGAGGCATCTGCAGCACGAAAGGAAGTCATTTTTCAGTTTCGCAGCAGCCCTTTCAGGGATCAAAGCACGGCAGTCTTGGCTCCTGTTCATACCCCTCACCATTACACTGGAGTCAACAAAGGTGGGATGAAAATCACAACTAAAGGCAGGGATTTTTCAGATCATTTCGCCTCTCCCAGCCTCTACTCTTGCATTAGTTTCCATCTTCTCAAACCCAAGTACTCCTGTCCTTTTTGTTTTCACATTCTCTCCATAATCAGTTGCCTTCCCTTCAGTTCAGTTCAGCCGCTCAGTCATGCCTGACTCTTTGCAACCCCATGAATTGCAGCACGCCAGGCCTCCCTGTCCATCACCAACTCCTGGAGTTCACCCAAACTCATGTCCATTGAGTCAGTGATGCCATCCAACCATCTCATCCTCTGTCGTCCCCTTCTCCTCCTGCCTCCAATCTTTCCCAGCATCAGGGTCTTTTCAAATGAGTAAGCTCTTTGCATCAGGTGGCCAAAGTATTTGAGTTTCAGCTTCAACATCAGTCCTTCCAATGAACACCCAGGACTGATCTCCTTTAGGATGGACTGGTTGGATGTCCTTGCAGTCCAAGGGACTCTCAAGAGTCTTCTCCAACACCACAGTTCAAAAGCATCAATTCTTCTGCGTTCAGCCCTCTTTATGGTCCAACTGTCACATCCGTACATGACCACTGGAAAAACCATAGCCTTGACTAGACGGACCTTTGTTGGCAAAGTAATGTCTCTGCTTTTCAATATGCTGTCTAGGTTGGTCATAACTTTCCTTCCAAGGAGTAAGCGTCTTTTAATTTCATGGCTGCAATTACCATCAGCAGTGATTTTGGAGCCCCTCAAAATAAAGTCAGCCACTGTTTCCACTGTGTCCCCAGCTATCTGCCATGAAATGATGGGACCGGATGACATGATCTTAGAAGACCAGATGCCTTCCCTTTATATAATCCAAAAGAATTAAAAAAAATTATTTGAAGAAAGTATAGTGGACACCTAGAAACTGCTCGTTCCATGGGACGCTGGCAGTTTTAAAAATTGGAGTGCGCTTAAGATACAAAGGACCCTTGCTTGTGTGCTTCCTCACTCAGTCGTGCCCTACTCTGTGATCCCATGGCAAGCCAGGCTCCTCTGTCCATGGCATTCTCCAGGCAACAATCCTGGAGTGGGTGCCCATTCCCTTCTTCAGGGGATCTTCCCGACCCGGGGAACGAACCTGGTCTCCTGCATTGCAGGCAGATTCTTTACCATCTGAGCCACCAGGGAAGCCCACAAAGGACCCTTATCACCAAGTTTTTCCACCAATGGGAAAACAACCATTGCCGTCTTCTTTTTGTGCCGTTTCATCCTCCCAGTGGCTGTGACCAATACAAGACTCTCCGTGGCTGCATTGAGTTCCTTTGGATGTCTTCCTGAGGGGTGAGCCTGTTGCCTTTTGATGGAATTAAGCCATAATTGCTCCCAAACACTTCCAGAGGCTTTCAGGCTCAGAATATAGTAATGGCTCCTACCCCAGCTCTCATACCACCTTATATTACAAAGCCTTGCGTTCTCAGAAAGAAAAATAGTGGCAGTTGTATTCAGTCAAAGGTGGAACCAGGGGCATAATACATTTTTTCCTGAAAAAGGTATTACCTAAAACTCCACTTTGATCCAGGCCAGAGACCATCCAGTGACTGTGTCCCGCCGTCTCAGATTCTCCAGGGATGGATCTTTTTTTAAATTAATTAACTTTTCCACCCAAACTTTAAACTTTTTGTTTGATATTGGGGTGTAGCTAGTTAACAATGTTGTGGTAGCTTAGATGAACAGCGAAGGGACATAGCTGTACGTAAACATCCACGGATGGATCTTAATGTCAAAAAAATAAATGAAAAACCTGTTTATTTATTTATTTTTTGCCAAACCACATGGCATACAAAATCTTAGTTCCCTGGCCAGGGATTCAGGGATCGAACCTTCATCCCTTGCAATGGAAATTTGGAGTCTTATCCACTGGACTGCCAGAGAAGTCCCCCCTCTTATCTTTTAAAAGCTACCAGTTCTCACATTATGCATTTCATTTAATTACTGCGAAGACAAATCAATTCTAGCTTCCCTTAAAGATCTTGGTGAAATTTGCTGCAGCCACATGCCCATGTTGAAAAGCATGGCTACTTTGTTCTTTTCTGGGTGCTATAGAATATATAGCCAATGAGAATACTGGCCAAATTAAAAAGAATGAGGTTCGGTGGATCAAGGCATTTTCCTTGCTGGATTAAGTCCATGACCTCTCGCATGCACTGGAGGTCTTGGTTGGAAGTATGGTGGGGTAGTTTTGTCTTATTTGCAGTCTTCTGCCCCTGAACTCAGAGGCTACAGCATGAACTTTTGACTCCAGAAGACACCTTCAGATTTCTGGCTGTGTTCGCAAACATCAGTATTGATTCTAACTTTGGGATATTTCTAGTCTTTGGGGTAATGAGAATAACTACATTCCCTAGGTTTCTTTTCTATTTAATAGAATAAATGTTAGTGATGTGATTTGATCCAACCAGATTACTACAGACTTTTGACCTTGTCTTCCTTGGTAGCCCAGTGGGTAAAGAGTCTGTCTGCAAGGCGGGAGACCAGGGTTCAATCCCTGGGTTGGGAAGATCCCCTGGAGAAGGAAATGGCAACCCAGTTCAGGATTCTTCCCTGGAGAATCCCATGGACAGAGGAGCCTGGTGGGCTACAGTCCATGGGCTCACAAAGAGTCAGACATGACTGAGCGACTAACACTTTTGACCTTAATTATTGGCTTGTATTTTTGTTCATGTTTCAACTAAGGTTTCTTGTTGTTTTAGTCACCTAGATTTTAAATTCCATGAAGTTGGGAAACTTATTTTTCACGTGTTTTCCCTTTGTGGAAAGGGAAGACTAATTTCTAGGTATTCTGTAGAGATGATGTGGGTAGTGGCTAAGGATATGAGCTGTGAAATTTCTTTATTTTATGCAGATCTTGGCCTGACTACTTGCTAGCTGTGTGGCCTTGGGCAAGTTCCTTAATATCTCTGGGCCCTATTTTTCTGTTCTGTAAAGTAAGGATAACAAAGGGATGCTGAGAGACTTAAGTGAGATAATCCACCCAAAGTACCTGACAGTCAACATTAAACATATTGGAACTCATATTACTATTTCTATTCTTTTTTTTTTTTTCTTTTTAGCTTTTTAATAGTAAACTGACAGAACAACACAACGATTTTCTGAATAGAGCAGCTAAAATAGTGAAATAAATCAAAACCTTATTATTCAAAGAATAGTTGAAGAAAACAGATGTTAAGCCTAGAAAAAAGAAATACAGAAACTATGATAACTGTTTTCCAGTTATCTCAAGGGAACACACTCCTTCCATTATAAACTTATTTTAACTATCAGACCACATAAGGTTGGAAATGCATTACATTTGTTAGTAAAACTTAATCGATTCCTTTATCTGAAGTATGTATGATTTTGAAATTTTAGGCAGTGGAACTTGTACTCAAAGACATGAGAATAATGAAGACGCTTAAATTGTCGTCTGTTCAGTTCATCACTGGTGGAGTTCACATTTTATAGAGTGCCTTTCTTCCAGGGAACCTAAATTTCTTTACCCTTATAGCCTCATCTCTTCCCATAGCGTCCTGCTACGTTAATCCTGTCTTTGTTTTTGTTTTTTTTTTTTAACATTTAAGATCTTACTCCCCAGTGTATGTTCCCTGGACCAGCCTCATTGGCATCACCTGGGAGCTCCCAGAGAAATGCAGACTCAGGCCCCACCCCAGACCTCCGGACTCAGCGTCTGTTTTTTGTTTAGTTTTGGCCGCGTGGCATGTGGAATCTTAGTTCCCCGACTGGGGATCGAACCTGTGGTCCATGCATTGGAAGCATAGAGTCCTAACCACTGGACCACTGGGGAATTCCCAGAGTCTGTGTTTTTAACAAGATCCCCTTATGATTCAAGTGCATGTTAAAATCTGAAAAGCATCTCTCAAGACACCAAAGTTAACTGTGTTTGGGATCACATGGCAAGCAGATTTCCTGCCTAGTCAGGGTTTCGTAGCTTGTGCTGTTGAGAGAGCTGAGATGCCCAGTCTTTGTCACAATGCCCTCTGCCACCTTGGGGCTTCTGAGGATTCCTGTAGCTCATGTTTCTCTTGTTAGGCCTTGTAGCTATGCCCCTGTGTGTTTTTGCCCCTTAATATTTTGTCCCTTTGATTTCTTCACGTGCTCTTGAACTTTTAAGCTTTTTATTCCTTACTTTTAATATGGTATTTCAGTCGGGTGACAATTTTATAGTCAGAGCCCACATGGTACATATTTAATAATGTCTTATAAAGCACCGCTTGTTACGAAAAAAAGCGAATGTTCTTGAGATGAGGCTATAGGTAAAATATGGATGGAATTTGTGCCTCATCTGGGAACTGATGGAGAAGTATATTTTGGTCTGCTATAAAAGTTCCTGCCTCGAACTTCCTCCGTGCAACGAAGCCATGAAAAGCACAGGGAATTCGCAATTTGCTTCACTACTGAAAAGTAAAAGGAAATTTATGGGGTAATAGTGACATTGAGGAGAAGTAGTTCTCTAAAAGAACTGCATTTTTCATAGGTAACTGGAAACATTTCCAGCTTTTAAAATGAACAGATGTCTTTTTCTCCCATGATTAGTAAGGTTTTGGAAATGAGTAGGAACAACTTGGTAGCGTTCTTGACATATATTTCAAAACATTTTGGATCTACTTGTTAAGTACGATGTTTTAAAAGGCGTTGGCACTTGTATTTCTGCTACTGATAAGAATACATTCAGCATTTCTTTTTTTTTTTTCTTCAGCATTTCGGTAATTTGCAACAGTTTTGTAGAAATGAGTGTGATCTGAAATGAGTGTTCTCGAATATACTTTACCCACATAAGTAATTTTCGTTCTTTAGATTACATCTCTCTCTTTCTGGTTGTAACTGGATTTACTGGGGATAAGAATGAACATTGTCATTTTTCCCCCTAGGAATGATAAATGTAATTACAGTACTAAAAAAATCCTTTCCAGCTGAAGGAACAAACCATGGAGACTGTGGTTTAAGTCTTTGTAGATGTATTTTTCCCCCTTTTAAATCTAAACCATACATTTAGACTTGGTTGTGCTGTGCAGGTGTCCGGTTTTAGAGTTTCCTTGACTTTGTGATCTCCCAGTTCTCAGGTGTGAATCAGTCCAGTCCTGGGAGGAAAACTGCACTTTCAAATTTATTTTGACTTTTCAGTTTGAGTTTTTAAACCTTAAAAGCATTGTGTATTCTTCTCACCAGGATGACATGGTTATCGCCGGTCTAGCATCTAGAAATAGCTTGACTTAGAGGAGATAAAAGTCAGTGGTCGCAAAAATAAAGAGATGGGAAGACAGAATGACAGACAAGGGGAAAGATCAGTGGGTATGACCACAGAGATGACACATTTTGCTAGACTCAACATTGTAATTGTTGCCCAGGAGGGTCTGAGGAAGGGCCACACACAGGGCCCAAGGTCGCCAGTCGCATGTGGTCAGCAGCCAAGGACAGCTCCAGCAAAGGCCGGGGAGAACTCTGTCCATCTGTTTCTTCATGTGGCCAGCTTTGATTGAGTCCTTCCCTGGGCTCAGGAATTGTATTACAGCTGTGAGAGTAAGTGCTGGGGGTCAGGATGGTTCTCACCATATTGTGTTGTCTTGAGCAGGTTTTCCTAACTTTGAATCTTCCCAAGAAGAAACCTTGGGTCTCTCTTGGATGTTGTGTATAACGTGGTTTGTCTCAGCTTCAGCAGAGGGGCTGTGGCTCTTACTGGGTCTCAATTTCTTTATCAGGAAGATGGGGAGTTGGCCATTAAACAACGTCAGTAGTGGCTTCCAGCTCAGATCCTTGGGATGTCATGTAGCTTGTTGAGGATAAAACAGCTCGTGACAGATCCTGGAAGAGGCTTGCAAACCCAGGCCTTCCTTTACCCATCTGAGTTTCTTAAGTCGTAAATGTTCGAACAACAGCACCTTGAGGAAGCTGCCTGCTGAAGGTGAAGCTTCAGATCTCCAGTTGTCCTGATTGTCGGGAGGAGAGACAAACCTACACGGTGTATTAAAAAGCAGAGACATCACTTTGCCTCATGCTGGGAAGGATTGGGGGCAGGAGGAGCAGTGGGCAACAGAGGATGAGATGGTTGGATGGCATCACCGACTCAGTGGACATGCATTTGAGCAAACTCCAGGAGATAATGAAGGACAGGGAAGCCTGGTGTGCTGCAGTCCATGAGATTGCAAAGAGCTGGACATAACTTATCGACTGGACAGTGAAAGAGAGGTGGAAGTTTGGCCTTCAGCGCCATCTCTGTCCTTGGCTCTGTGTACCGCACTTCCTTTAGCCAGTGGAATGACCCCATCCTCAAGTTTACCCTGTGCCTTCACAAGACCCAGATAGGTTGCACTGCCCATAGAATGTGCGGATTGTAATGCTGATTAAGTGAAAAACGTGTTGAGGCTGGCAAGAGATTTCTGGCATTGATGGATTAAAGCAGATTAGACAGCCTTTCAGGACACTTGTAATAAACTTACAGTATGGGAGCCAACCAGCTTGAACTTAAGAAAGAATAATAGATTTTGATGGAAAAAATCTATCAGATTTCTTTCAACAGAAAAGAGATGTTAGATAGGAAACTTCTTTATATCTTGCATTAAAGGAACAGGAGAATGATTTTACAGGTTTTAGGAGCCCACTGTGGCTCCGCTGCCTGTGTGTGAAAGGGCTTTCTTGGTGGCTCAGGTAGTAAAGAATCTGCTTGCACTGCAGGAGATCCTGGGTTTGATCCCCGGATCGGGAAGATTCCCTGGAGAGGGAATGGCAACCTACTCCAGTATTCTTGCCTAGAGAATTCCATGGACAGAGGAGCNGCCCACTGTGGCTCCGCTGCCTGTGTGTGAAAGGGCTTTCTTGGTGGCTCAGGTAGTAAAGAATCTGCTTGCACTGCAGGAGATCCTGGGTTTGATCCCCGGATCGGGAAGATTCCCTGGAGAGGGAATGGCAACCTACTCCAGTATTCTTGCCTAGAGAATTCCATGGACAGAGGAGCCTGGTGGGCTACAGTTCATGGGGTCACAGAGTTGGATACGACTTTGTCTGTGTGTACTGAACTGTAACTTCCTCCAATTTTAAAGGAAAACTGGAGAAGGAAATGGCAACCCACTCCAGTGTTCTTGCCTGGAGAATCCCAGGGACAGGGGAGCCTGGTGGGCTGCCGTCTATGGGGTCGCACAGAGTCAGACACGACTGAAGCGACTTAGTAGTAGTAGTACAGTATGTTAAAGACATTTAAGAAGAAGGATCGGAAGAAAATAAGGGGGTGGGAGCACATTATGGGTGCCTGAGAGAAAGTATTTCACTGAAGCTCAATTTTAGGTTGTCCTCAGCTTGTGAATGGACCTCTTAGTATGCGTTTTCTTTGGTAGTTTTGATTAGTTGGGAATTAGAGACACATTTTGGGCTTCCCTGGTGGCTCAGATGGTAAGGAGTCTGCTTGCAATACGGGAGACCTGGGTTCATTCGATCCCTGCGTCGGGAAGATCGCCTGGAGGAGGGCATGGCAACCCCCTCCAGTATTCTGGCCTGGAGCATCCTCATGGACAGAGGAACCTGGTGGGCTGCAGTCTGTGGGGTCGCAAAGAGTCGGACATGGCTGAGCGACTAAACACAGCACGGCACAGAGACACATTTTAGAGGAGTGCATTGTTATTGTCATTGTTTTATAGCAGTCGTTTGGTGGTAAGTTTCAATAAATGACACTGGTTTTGTTGGTTAAAAGTTGAAACAAATCTGCCTTATTTTTAACGTCTGTGATAATGAAGACTCAAGACTATAACCTTAGCAAAGATCAGAGAGCTGTGAGAAACAGTAAAAAAATATATATATCACTTTCATTATTAGGCATTCTGTATGAAATTAATAATCTCTCTCCTTCCCTATACAGGCTTCCCTGATTGCTCAGTTGGTAAACAACCTGCCTGCAATGCAGGAGTCCCCGGTTCAATTCCTGGGTTGGGAAGATCCGCTGGAGAAGGGATAGGCTACCCACTCCAGTATTCTTGGGCTTCCCTGGTACCTCACCTGGTAAAGAATCTGCCTGCAGTGTGGGAGACCAGGGTTTGATCCCTGGGTTGGGAAGATCCCCTGGAGAAGGGAAAGGTTACCCACCTGTAGTATTCTGGCCTGGAGAATTCCATGGACTGTATAGTTCATGGGGTTGCAAAGAGTCAGATGTGACTGAATGACTTTCATTTCACTTCACTCACCTCCTTCCCTATGTCAATTGCTGAAATTAATCTTAGCATTTCTGTTTCATTTTTAGTACCACTGAGTAGTTAAGAATTGGTGGGGCTGTAATTATTAGTGCTATGGGGATATTTAAGTATAATTTGATATGAGGAAATTAAAGGAATGTGCAAACTTGAGGCTGTGTTTTTCTCTTTGGGGTAAATCTAGTCATATATCTCTGTTAGAACTATAAATGCCGAGTCATTTGATCTTTCCTGGCTGACTTGTCTTGGAGTAATTCACATTTACAACATGCTGTGTATGAAAGCGTGAAAACCAGAACCATACAGCTTCACTACCATCTGCAGTCATGAAATGTTTTTTATGTACATAGTAAATCTGGGATTGATTATAGTAGATGAAAGTGGTAGCAACTTTCAGAGATAAATAAGTTACCTATTAGTCTGATTAAATGTTTTTGCTAGTTACATGATAAGTAATATATGTTTCCTTGTTATTTCTTCTGAATTTCCTCAGAGATAGATTAACTTTCTTTTCACATATTTAAGATCTTAGCAGCATTTTCCCCACTCCTGCCCCACCTAGATTTTTATTACAAAATATGTCAAACATAGAGAAATGGAAAAAATAGTATGTTGAACATACATTGAACATGCCTAGGTTCCTTAATTGTTAACCATTATGCTGTATTTGCTTTATCTCTCTCTCTCTCTCTGTGTATACATACATGCATATTTTTTGCTTAACAATTTGAGGCAAACGGGTAGGCGAACGTTATGATACTTACCCACTATGTTCTTAAGTATCTGTCTTCTAAAAATAAGGACATTCTCCTACATAACCATGGTAATATTTAAAAATCTGAAAATTAACTATAATTGTCACATGATTCTCGATAGTCAATCTATATTCACACCCCTATCCCCCAATTGTTGCCAGAATGTCTTCTATGATTGTTTATTTTTTCTGTGAACTAAGATCCAGTCAGCGTTCTTGCATTGCAGTGGTATGGCCCTGAGGGCTTACTTTTTCTAGTCTAGAAAAGCTCTCGTATTTTTTTTCTATGACACTGCCGCTTTTAAAAGAGACCAGGCCACTTGCCGTGGAGAATGTTCCACACTGGGGATGTGTCTGATGGATGTTTCCCTGCAGGCCATTCAGTTTTCTCTCTCCCTTATTTTGTGCAAAAAAGGTTGAAGGTTATTATTTCTTTTACTCTTTTTTGGGGGTAGGGAAGTGATTAGGGGCTTCCCAGGTGGCACTGGTGGTAAAGAACCCTCCCGCCAGTGCAGGAGATGGAAGGGACTTGGGTTCAGTCCCTGGGTTGGGAAGATCCCTTGGAGGAGGGCATGGCAACCCACTCCAGCTTTCGTGCCTGAAGAATCCCATGGACAGAGGAGCCTGGCAGGATATAGTCCATGGGGTCGCACAGAGTCGGAAACGACTGAAGCGACTTAGCAGGCGTGCATGGAGGAGATTAAGAAAACGTGCAGGTTGTCTGTTCAGAGTAAGTTGCCCTCACACCCAGGCCCCCTGTGCTGTTGAGTGGAATGGAGAATAATGGCTTCATTGAAAGGTAGTATATATGTTTCTAGTCTTCAGTTGCTCCCACGTGAAGTGATAAGTAGATGTGTTTACCAGTGGATGTCCTAGCTTTCAGGAGTTGATGTGTGTCTTCTCTGAAGAGAGTTTTCTGTTGCCTGTGGCATTTTATTTTCTCTCAGTGCTCTGCCAGCTGTAGCTGTGAAAACACGTGGACTTAACTTTCACTTGCCCTGTTTAGGCGAAGCTCCTTCCTGCATGGACATTGCAATTGGCTCTCTGGCCTTAAAATGTCAAGCAAGTGTCCTTTTCTGTGTGCCCTGAAACTCAGCCTAAGCTTTGCTATAAATGGCAAAGCTGCTGAGTTGCTGTGGCTACAGGCCAAAGGCTGGAAATAATTTTAGGATCTAAAAACACAGTTTTCATATGAAAATGTTTATTTTATGGGACGTTG
>SJYH01003906.1:1408070-1422123 GCA_006408735.1 Sylvicapra grimmia | reverse complement strand
GCTTCTAAGAGGGAATGTACAGAAAATTTAGAATATATTTATTATAAGTGAAATTAAGAATTAAGATTAGTAGTTTCATTCTTTATGCTGATGTGTGTTAATCAATGGACAACTAAGCAAAATTCATTTTACAAGTTTTCATTTGGAATTTTTGCTTCAATGTCTGTTTCTTAAGTATGAAGTCACAAAGCCATTTCATTTCCTTCTTCTAAATTAGCAAGTGTATTATATATATATATATAAAAATAAAATTGAGTTATAGAGCTGAACGAGGCCACAGAAAACCAGCAGGGCAAGACACTTTCCTTTAGGCAAGTAATATATTAATTCCTGTTCCCAGGTAAGAATTTGAAAGCAAATGCTTTTTGAAAAAAATGAAGGAGTACAGGGGACTGCAGCCTGGGTTGTCTTCTTTTATTGCACTTTTTCTTCTCTAAGAATACTTGTATTTTCCATTCAATCATTAGGCTAACATCAAGGAAAATAATATTGACAATTTGAGAGACTAGAGGAGTTCAGTCATCTGTTTGCAAAGTCTTCTCTGTGGAGTCCTTCTTGAACTTTGGATGGAATTGGGTGAAAAATGTCCCTGATTTTCAAGGCTTCCCCAGCATCTTGTGGTATTTGAATCAAAAATAGACTCTTGTTTTAAAAACTGTCAGAATAGGCAGTTTCCACCCAGCCGGGCTGTTCGTGGCTCAGTCCTTGTTTTGAATGCAGCAGTGCAATGATGAGGCCCCTCAAAACTTTGGACTGGTGTGCACCCATTGGATGGACATATTTATTTGGTATTAAAAAAAATTTTTTTTTTAATTTTTTGTTGGATAAATTCTTAAAGAGTATCATCAATTTCATCAAAGCCTCACATAAATGGAGAATGAAGGTCTCCTGATTTGGGCTTGCTAATTTATATTATAAACAGGAATGTTTCTGTTTCAGAGTGAGCCACAGCTCAGAGGCAGCAGTTTTAGGGAGATTGTATCCTCAGTTAACCACTTGGCGATGGTGGTTTAGTCACCAAGTCACGTCTGACTCTTTGTGACTGCATGGATTATAGCCTGCCAGGTTCCTCTGTCCATGGGATTTTCCAGGCAAGAATACTTTCCTCTGGGGGATCTTCCTGACCCAGGGATCGAACCTGGGTCTCCTGGATCGGAGGCGGATTCTTTAGTGACTGAGCCACCAGTTAATCACTTAGGGAGTTGAAAATGTGATGCCTGCGATGTGTCCCGGGGGTCCATGGCACTTTGTAGTTCTATCTCTTTCACTCCTGGATTTACCCTTCCAGTTCAGATTAGGCAGGACACGGGAGGGAAGAGTTCTGTTACTTGCTCTGTACCTTGAGGGACACTGTGCCCTCCGTAGGGACATGAGGGTTCCCTGTGACAGTTAGTGCAGGACTTTGGCGTCACTGTGATCTGGATATTTTAGTCCTCAAAGTCTCATTTTCTTTTGTATAAAATGAGATTAAATTGTTCGAGTACATCAAGCATTGAGCAAGTATGCTACAAATGGTACTTAACATTATTCTCTATTGACATTTGTCAGTTTTATTATTCAAAACCACTCATTCGATCGTATCTTTCCCCTTCCCAATCCCTGGTCTTAGAGCTGAAGAACCTTTGGCGATTCCCTCCTGTATGTGGGCTAAAGTTCAAATTCCTTGGTGGGTCCTGTGAGACTCCCTGTGATCTGGCCCTATTCAGCTTTTCTAAACTCAGACTCCCCTTCCTGCTTGCATTGGACCAGTTGTGCTGAACACGATGCTGGATTTCTGGCTTCCATAAGTCTGTGTCTTTTCTCCACCTGAAGTTCCCTCATCACTTGAGTTCTTGTGCCCTCAGCCCCCCACCCCACCATCCTAAGGCTAACTCTAACCACTGATCCCTAACCCCTAACCTGTAATCCTGTCCCTCTCCATTGCCATCTCCTCAAATTCCCTAGTCCTTTTTGAGACTTGTGCCCCCAAATAGCCTTTCTTGTTTCCTTCCAAATTGGAAATACTGTCATCCTTCTCTGAATTGCTAACTCTATATTTATAGCTCTCTTAAAACCCTCGGAAAGTTTATTTAGAATTCAAGTCATTAGAAAAATTAAACAATGTTCTGGACTTCCATTTATGTAATATGAAAGTTTATCAATGTATTTTCAAACACTTTTTCAATGAGAATTGAAACAGCAATGTTTGTTTTTCCTTTAGGGGTTTACTTTACTTTAGGGGTTTACTTTATTTACTTATTTTTTCATCCTCCTAAGACCAGAATTTCATGAGACAGATGTAGTTAAGTGGAAGATGCCATTCTTCAAACATTTCTGGGAATCTCAGTACTTGGTAGCTGACTAGGTTATGCTCAGAATAGAAGGGCAGAAATGAAAAATCTACCCAGAAAATTGCTGGATCTTAGAGCCAGGAGAAACCAAAGTGACTTTTGTGAATCATGATTGTGGTCTGAATGAAGCATAACCTCAGATGGTAAAGCTTCTGCCTACAATGCTGGACACCCGGGTTCAATCCCTGGGTTGGGAAGATCCTCTGGAGAAGGAAATGGCAACTCACTCCAGTACTCTTGCCTGGAAAATCCCATGGATGGAGGAGGCTGGTAGTTTACAGTCCATGGGGTCGCAAAGAGTCGGACACGACTGAGCGACTTCACTCACTCACTCAGATGAGTGAGGCCATGTTCTGAAGAAATTGGTTCTGCTGGTTGATCCAAATGGTTAGTTTTTCTGGTGCTGCCTTGTGAACCAGCGGGCACACCTGTGCTTTTACAGGGGGCCCCTGAGGCCTGCTGCCCTGCTAGGAACATGACCGTGGTGAGGACCATTCACCAGGACCGCTGGTGAGGCCCTGAGGTCAGGCCAGTGCTGCCACTGTATCGAGTCTAGGGAGCATGGGATTTCCTTGTGCTTAGTGGCTCAGTCATGTCCGACTCTTTGCGACCCTATGGACAGTAGCCTGCCAGGCTTCTCTGTCCATGGGGATTCTCCAGGCAAGAATACTGGAGTGGGTTGCCATGCCCTCCTCCAGGGGATCTTCCCAACACAGGGATCGAACCCAGGTCCCCTGCGTTGCAGGCGGATTCTTTACCATCTGAGCCACCAGGGAAGCATGGAATTTCCTTGGGAAATCATATATCACTCCCAACCCCTATCAGCTTCTTCTCCTGCCCTTTTTAAATTTAAACTCATCTTGCTCTGATTTTGTACTTGTTTATTGTTGTAGTTTTGGTTCAGTTGGCTCGCCATAATGATTAGGTATTTTTATCATCTATTATTGCACATACTTCATGTTACTGCTTTTGATTTATTTACAGATTGAAGGTTTGTGGCAACCCTGCTTCGAGAAAAATCAATGAGCACCCACTTTTAGCATTTGTTCCTTTGTGTTTTTGTGTCACATTTTGGTAATTCTCACCGTATTTAAAACTTTTCGTTATTATTATATTTGTTATGGTGATCAGTGATCTTTGATGTTACTATTGCACAAAGATTTTTACTCACTGAAGTCTCAGATAATGGTTATCATTTTTTAGCAATAAATTATTTTTAATTAAGTTATGCACATTTTTAAGACAATGCTATTTCATACTTACTAGACTACAGGATAGTATAAACATAATTTTTGTGTGCCCTGGGAAGACAAAAAACTTGTGACTTTTATGGTATATGCTTTATTGTACTGGTCTTGAATTGAACCCCACATGTCCCCTAGAGATATGCCTGTATAAAGCTAATTTTAATTTGACATGGTAAAATATAAATATATTATGAATTAAGTAGTATAACTTCAAATGATATAGAATTTGGAATGCTAAGATCATCATTATCTAACCCGCTTATAGAATTTACCATATGACAGGAACAGTTTTAAATGTTTTACATATTTAGTTTACCCATTTAATTCTCACACTAATCTCATGAGGTTGTGGCTATTAGTATCTTCACGGAAGCACAGAGAGTTTAATTAACCTGACCAAGATCACACAGCCAGCAAGTGGCGGCATTGTCATTTAAACCTAGGCAATCTGACTCCAGGAAGCAAGTCAAGACATTCATCCTCTTTCCTTTCTTACCTATATAGTCTTACTGTTTGGCACTGGACCCCTCCTTCATTTCAGGGAAAAAAGTGAAAAGTCTGCATTTAACAGTTAAGCAAAATAAGCACAGGATGTAGTAAATTTCCAAGCTAATAGGGAATTGTTCAAGAAGTATATTTATGGATGAGGCTTTTAAGAAAGTCATGGGGCGAGTATGGGACGCTTGTTATCTGACGTGTCCTACTTACCCAGAGAAAAATTTAGTGAAGGGATCCTTATGGAATAGCAAGTGATTTTAAAAAAATGTCCCCAGAAAAGTAAAGACCCTTTGATTTAAAGCCACTACCGTGCTCTCTCCTTGAGGCTGAGAGTGCTTAGGGCCATGGGCCAGGTAGAGGGCGAGCTGACTTCCAGCAGAGTTTACAGGAGAATTTAATATTTTAAGTTTCTCAAGTTGACTGAATTAGTCCATAGAACTTCATAAGTGACTGCTTCCCTTAGCTTTGATGAATAATAAAGTCACCAAATCATGCAGCTGCACATTCTAAAAAAGACACCCCTACTTTGAAGTTGGCACCTTTTAGAAATAAAACATATCTTGTCTGAAACGTGAAGACTGTAATAAGATCAAATAACAAGGGTGTCATTTCGGAAAACCTGTTTGCCTCCAGGTTCTGTGGCTACCCAGTCCACAGCGGGCAAGAAAGTCTCATGAACAGATTTCATCTGAGTCCCATTCATACTGTTTTCAGTACTGCTGCCGTTACCTTCCTCTAGCTGTACAGTTTCTGAGTTTTCTCCCAACCTTATTCTAAACTTGCAGTCTTCATTTAATTACAGTCTTCATGATGATTATTTTTGGGTTTGCTCCCCCCCACGGCCCAGTTCACTGTAGGTTTATTTTTATATCATCTCTGATCTTTTCTAGTTGTGTTCTTTCATCTCCCCCAGCCTCCATAAGAACCATATAACCATATTCCCTTATGGCAGATGGGAGTGAATGGAACAGTGGATTACACGTTTTCTCTGTCTGGGGAGCGAAGAGGATGACTAGGCCTGGTACCAGCTGTGAGGAGGAGCCTAGCTTTCCCCATGATTGTGCTGCCTGTGTAATACACTCACTCCCTCTCGAAAGACCTGCTTTGTGTCTCCATCCCGTTTCTGGATTCTGGTCCAGGTTGTGTCTGTCTACATTGCACGCTCGGATTAGGTAGGAAGCAACTGGGATCCGCTTTTAGATTTGAGTCAGCATTTTCACCTAGGACACGGGATGGCTATAAACCAGCCCTTGTTGTTCTCTGAGGTTTATTACTGACATCCGTTCTGCCTGAACATCCCCAGCTGGTGCCGAAGCCACATGTGCCCTTGAAACTTCCACCTACCTTTTTGCTTTAGATGTAATTTTTAGATTTCATTTGTTTTTAATGGTGAACTCAGGAGAGAAAGCGGCGTTCCTGCTATGACTCAAGGTGAATTCCTACGTCCAAATTCTGTATTTCTGGAGTGTTTGCACCTGAGAGGAATTGACTCAAGGAAACAAAAAGAACAGGAAAAGCCCTAGGCACATACTGGTTGACCCAGACACGGAATTTTGCTGGTGACTGGCAAAATCGTGATAGCTAAACTGTGGCTCAACATTTTTTTCTTTGAATATTTTATGTAGGAAAGGGGATGTTAAAGGTGGGAAAGGAAGAATAAGCATGTCTTTAAAATAGTAAGTCATCACTTTAATGCTCAAAATCTTTTTTGTTTTTATTATTTTTTTAAATTAAATCAAATTATTTATTTACAATATTGTATTGGTTTTGCCATACATCAACATGAATCTGCCACAGGTGTACACGTCAAAAGCTTTTTTAAAGTGGATAATCGACAGGGACCTACTGTGCAGCCCAGGGAGCTCAGCTCAGTGTTAAGTGGCAGCCTGGATGGGAGGTTTAGGGAGAATGGAAACGTGTCTGTGTATGGCTGAGTCCCTTCGCCGTCCACCTGAAACTGTCACAACATTGTCTGCTATCCTGCTCTACTCCAGTATAAAATAAAAAGTTTAAAAAAGATTTTCTAGTTGTGATGTGAAAAAGTCTTTAAACAACTTTAGAAAAGACTCTAAAAACCAGCATAACTTCTCCCGTGAAGTGTGTCCAATTGTGGACTATTAGAAGCAGAAGAGACTTCATCTTCTCCTGACCAATGATTTATTAGATCCCACAGGAATAGAATGAAGGTGAATTTTGTTTGAAGAAAAGACTTTAAAGAAGTAACGGGTTTTGAGATTTTTAAAAGCGGAAGTTTTGGAGACCCGGGCTTCCTTTTTTAGTGTGACTGGAAGGGGGCGGAGCTGAGAACTGAATGGTGGCGATGGGGGCGGGGGTATTGAAGTGAAAGTGAAAGTTGCTCAGTGGTCTTGGCGACCCATTCTCCAGGCCAGGATACTGGAGTGGGTAGCCTTTCCCTTCTCCAGGGGATCTTCCCAACCCAGGGATCGAACCAGGTCTCCCACATTGCAGGCAGATTCTTTACCAGCTGAGCCACAAGGGAAGCCCAGGGGTATTGAGACAGAAGCATGGGGTTTCTTTTCTGAAGAAAGTCTTGAGTTCTTACGTTTATTGGGCTGGTGAATTTTATACTTTCCCTGCAGCTCTGAAGAAATACTGTGACCCTCATGAATTCCCAGCGCACCTGCGACATGTCTTATGTCCCCTGAAAATTTTCAACCTCAGAGGCAGCACAGTTTGGTGCAGTTTGGTACGACGATGCTCAGTTTAGTCATTACTTCTCCCAGGAGATAAAAAATCCTGCGTTATTTTGCAAGGAGCCTGTGTTAGTTCTGTCTGTTGTAGGTTTCCTTTTTTTTTTGATGGAAGACACGTGGTGTGGCTGTGAAGAGTAAATAGGAAAAAACTGGGCATCTTTTAATCTTGAGTTTTATCTTAAGCATATGTATGGAAATGAAATATCCGAAACAACAGAGGTATCTTTGTTGGAGTGTGAAAGAACGCCAGCGAATTCTAACTGGGAGTTATTTTCGGAGGAAACTTTGAAGCATGAATAGACAAAGGGAGTGATTTTGAGGGTGTGCCTGCTGGAGACAGTGGGAAATCCCGTTGTGGGCAGACAGGCGGCTGGTGATTGGATCAGAGTCCCTCAGACGTGGTGGCGGTAGATGCTGGTGGGCAGACTATTGGGTCCAGTAATCGGTGCTTTGCTTGGCCTGCTGAACATGGGGGAACCAGGGGAGCATTGTCACGGCCTCTGGCAGGCAGTCACGTGTGTGGAGTATATGCAGATCAGAACACCCGAATTTTCAGATGACTTTCAAATATATTTATTTATCTGTTTGGCTGTGCAGCATGTGGGGTCTCTAGTTTCTGCATGCCAGCTCTTAGTCACAGCATGCAGGACCTGGTTCCCAGACCAGGGATTGAATCCCAGGCCCTTTCCACTGGGAGTCCAGAGTCTTAGCCACTGAACTACAAGGGAAGTCCTTCAAATGACTTTTAAAAGGGCCACCAATAATATGTTGAAAGACTTTGTATTTATCACCAGAAGTCTAGGAACGTTCCTAAGTTGGCTGATACAGTTGTTATTGTTGTTCAGTCGCTCAGCCGTGTCCGACTGTTCTTTCGACCCCGTGGACTGTAGCCAGCCAGGCTTCTCTATCCATGGGGATTCTCCAGGCAGGAACACTGAAGTGGGTTGCCATTTTCTGCTCCAGGGGATCTTCCCGACCCAGGGATCAAATCCTCATCACCTGCACTGGGCAGGTGGATTCTTTGCCAGTGAGCCACCAGAGAAGCCTGGCTAATATAGTGGATGCTCCTTATTCAAGGATTCTGTCTTTGTGAATTCTCTTGCTTGCTGAGATTTATTTATTGTCCCCAAATCTGTGCACTCCAAAATAGTGCTTTTGGCTGTGAGTTCAGTGGTAAGGAATCAGCATCATATATCAGATAAGATGTTTTTAAACCGAATCACATATAAAACAAGATCAGTTGACTAAAATGTGATGCCCAGAGATGTGGTATTCAAGGACCCTAGTCCTTCTGAGTCCTCCAGTAACAGTAGTTCGGTGTTTGGTTATTCAGTGTTCAAGGTGATTTTTCTAGAACAGAACTACCACGCATACTGGGGATTAGGTATATGTAGGAGCTCCTCTCCTTCCCCTGCTGCCCTGTTAATTCTAAAATTTATATGAATGTAGTCCGATCATAAACCATATGACCTCATCAACAGCACCCAAAGTTCTGGGAACCTCAAGGAGGTTCTTTTTTTTTTTTAAATTTTATTTTTGATGTGGACCATTTAGAAAAGCTTATTTATTTGTTTGGCTTTGTCAGATATCAGTTGCATCATGCGGGAGCTTTCATTGTCACACACAGACTCTCTAGTTGAGGTTCTTGGGTTCAGTAGTTGCGGCACACGGGCTTAGTTGCTCTGAGGCATGTAGGATTTTAGTTCCCCAACCAGAGATCTAACCCGTGTCCCCTGCATTGCAAGGTGATTCTTAACCACTGGACCACCAGGCAAGTCCCTCTGCAAGGTTCTTGATACCATTTTATAGTTGGGTCTAGCACTGTAAGTGTGGATAGATGTTGGTGTGCTGGTTCAGAACGACAGGTATGGTAAAATCACAACAGAATTCCAACTTCACAGTTTTTGAGGCAGTTTCAAAGTCAGTATCTAGTGCCTTCTTTTCTCCCCAGTTTCCAGAAACACTGCTATATCTTTATGGGTAAAATGGCCTCATCTGAGCGTCTCTGGGGTGGTTTCCTCTGGTTGTCTTGTAGCCATGGTTCCCCAGTTCAGTGTACAATCAGAGTAAAAATAGGCAAAACAGAAACTTGTCTGTCTAGGGGAGGGAGATGGTTGCATATTTTTGGAAGCTTTTGCATCTGAATGGATGATATGTACCAGCTCTTAAACGGATTTCAGAAAATTCAAGGGAAAAAGTTGTGTGCCTTTTTAGCCTCCCTAGGACTTTTTCTTTCTCACACCCCATTCCCACCCCCGAAATAAAAAAAAAAAAAAGAAAAGACACAAAACAGCCCTTTTCTGTGTTTTGAGGAAATGGTTTTGTGAGGCTGTTTGGTTAGACAATGAATTAAAGACTCAGAACTTCCTGGATGGGCTTTTGGGAAAGGAAGTGTGTGCAGCTGTGAAGCCTGAGGTTCGGCCCCCCTCAGGACACTTGAAAAGTTATTCTCTGCCCCCAGAATCATGGGTAACACTGTGGTGCACAAAGCCCCCAGAGATTATGTATATATTTATTTATTTAAACTTGGTAAAATACGTTAAAAAATTACCATCTTAACTATTTTAAGTGTACAACTCAGCAGTGCTAAGTATATTCATGTTGTCATGCTACCAGTCTCCAAAATTCTTTTCATCTTGCAAAATTGAACCTCTGTGCCCATTAAATACTAATGCTCCATTCTCCTCGGCTTCCCAGGTAGCTCAGTGGTAAAGAATCCACCTGCCAATGCAGGAGACGCAAGAGACATAGGTTCCCTCCCTGGGTCAGGAAGATTCCCTGGAGAAGGAAGTGGCAACCCACTCTAGTATTCTTGACTGGAAAATTCCATGGACAGAGGAGCCTATAATCCATGGGGTTGGAAAAAGTCAGACACGACTGAGCAACTAAGCTCATACACGCTCCAGTCTCCCCACCTCTCCGACCTAAGAAATCACCGTCTACTTTCTGTCTGTGTAAATCTGACTTCTCTGTAGATACCTCATGTAAGTGAAATCATTTTCTTGTGACTGGCTTATTTCACGGAGCACAACGTCTTCAAGATTCATCCAAGTTGGAGCATGTGTCATAATCTTCTTCCTTTTTAAGACTGGGTAATGTTCTTTGGAAGGAATGATGCTAAAGCTGAAGCTCCAGTACACTGGCCACCTCATGCGAAGAGTTGACTCATTGGAAAAGACTCTGATGCTGGGAGGGATTGGGGGCAGGAGGAGAAGGAGACGACAGAGGATGAGATGGCTGGATGGCATCACTGACTCTATGGACGTGAGTCTGGGTGAACTCCGGGAGTTGGTGATGGACAGGGAGGCCTGGCATGCTGCGATTCATGGGGTCGCAAAGAGTCGGACACAACTGAGCGACTGAACTGAACTGAGCATTCCCTTAGCTAGGTACACGACATTTTGCTTGTCTTTCATCTGTTGATGGACGCTTGAGTTGCTGCCACCTTTTGGGTCTCGTGAATAATGCTGCTATTATTCACAATACGAGTGTACAAATATCTGTGTGAATCTCTGCTTTCACTTCTTTGGATATATCCAGCAATAGAATTGCTGGGTCATGTAATGATTCTTTTTCTGGCTTTCTGTGGAACTGCCGTGCCGTTTTCCATCGTGGCTACCCCCACCAGCGGTGATCAGTTGTTCCAGTTTCTCAACATCTTTGCCAACGTGTGTTACTTTCTGTTTTTAACTTGCATTTCCCTAATAATTAATGATGTTGAGCATGTTTTCATGTGTTCGTTTGGCCACTTGTGTATCTTCTTTGGGGAAATGTCTGCCCATTTCTTAATCGGTTTATTGTGTTTGTTGTTGAGTTGTAGTTTTCCTTTTTTAATATATTCCGAATGTTAACCCTTTGCAGATCAATGAATATGACATATTGTCTCTCATCTCCAGGGTTGCCTTTTCATTCTGTTAATAGTATACTTTGAGGTAAGAAAGTTTTTGGTTTTGATGAAGTACGGTTGGTTCAGTCGCTCAGTCGTGTCCGACTCTTTGCGACCCCATGGACTGTAACCTACTAGGCTTCTCCATCCGTGGGATTCTCCAGGCAAGAATACTGGAGTGGATTGCCATTGATGAAGTACAGTTTACCTTTTTTTCCCCTTTGGTTTCCAGTGATTTTGGTGTCATATTGAAGAAATTATTGCCAGATCCAATGTCATGAAGATTTTCTCCCATGTAGGGTAAAAATGAGCCTGATAGAACCAGGTTACCTTGTACTACCGTGAAACTGTGACCGATAGCTAGTATCAGTCACAGACTGATGTTCAGTGAACTTATAAAACGAATGCCAGTGACCAGGAGGTCAGTTGAGCTGTGTTGTCATGGAGATACATATCGAAGTTGGAAAAGATTTAGGATACTTTTTTTTTAACTCCTTGGCTATCTCAAAAACATAAGAATGTTCACTTTATCTATTGAAAGGCACACGTTTAATAGATTTAAAAGAGAATTTTAGTAAATGGATCCCATCGTTTCCCAAGGCTTCCCTGTGGCTCAGATGGTAAAGAATCTGCCTGCAATGCAGGAGACCCAGGTTGGATCCCTTGGACATGAAGAGCCCCTGGAGAGAGAAATGGCTACCCACTCCAGTATGCTTGCCTAGAGAATCCCACGGACAGAGGAGCCCGGGGGGCCACTTTGCATGGGGTTGCACAGAGTCAGACATGACTGGGCGAATGACACACACACAGTTATAAATGTAACCCAACATTAAATGTGTTAGTTATATTAAATATAAAATATGTTGATGCTTAAAAATCATTCCATTCTGCTTCCCCATACTAGGACATTGCCCATGTGATGTTTATCTCTGGCATTCCCAGGGGGCCATCTTCATGCTTTTCTTCAACATGCATTCATTGTCTGCTCCACCAGGCTCTTAAACGTAGAAGCATAAACATTTCTAGTAATGTCTTTATGGTTTGGGAATGTGGCTTCCTGTCTTTTAAAACTTGATGTGATCCTTTGTGTGTGCTTTCTAAACACCTGCATTTGAAATCTTTCAGGTGTTTTGCAATAGTTTTCTTAGTTGGATTCCATTGAGCCAAGAGTAATAGAGAGTCCAGACTGTGAACTGTATGGTCAGCCCTTCTAAGGAAGTATTTCATTCATTTTTGTTGGCCATTTCTTGGGTCTCTTTTGCTGCTCTTACCCCAAGTTGAGTTTTCCAAGCTGTCGTTTTATGTCCTGACCAGTCTCACACACAAGTGAACCTGAAGTATTTGTTATAGTGCATACCGGTCTTCCCAGGATATGTGTTTTCATTTTCTTTACATGACATGCCAGTCACTGAATTGATTTATCTTGTCATACAATTTGACAGACACTGAGCGCTGGCGCCGTAGACCTTTGCTATTCATATTCTACAGCAGTAGCCAGTCTTTCTGCAGGTGACTGACAGCCTGTTGCTGTCGGATGCTGCCAGCCCCTTAAAGCACTTTGATTGTCGACATCACGCTGGCTCTGGCTGTACATTCAGTTTTACTGTGCAGGCGCTGCTCCGCAGGAGATGGGACTCAGAGCAGATTGGACTTTCCATAGAAACAGCTGTATACCTGGCGGCAAGGGCAGTGTTTCCAGAGGAAGACTCAGCAGGAAGGAGATCACGTGTCAGCCCACTCCAGCCCTCCAAAGCCTAGTTCCCAGCCACTAGGAATTGCATGCATCTCCTGCAGTCATCTGTAATCGCCTACGATCATTTACTTCGTGGATGCTCTGAGCAGAGGTGCTGTGTTTCTGGTTTCTCTGTTATCAGCAATCCTTAGCACGGTGACTTGGGTGGAGAAAATGCATCAGCCTCACATCTGGTAGAGTCTCTTCATTCTCCATCTTCTTTTTCTCCAGTGCTTTTTCTTCCTCCCTGCAGAAAACAGAATTATGTATAGTAAGAAATAATGTGGAATGAACTAGGGGGCGACTTGTTTGGGAGATGGAGACTGCCTGTATGTGAAAGCTTATGTTTGAGGCATACTGGGGCAAAAGACCCTTATAAATTAAGAAAAAGTAAGATTAGAAACATTTTAAGATGCAGTAGTGGGCTTCCCTGGTGGCTCAGAGGTTAAAGCGTCTGCCTCCAATGCGGGAGACCCAGGTTCGATCCCTGGGTCGGGAAGATCCCCTGGAGAAGGAAATGGCAACCCACTCCAGTGTTCTTGCCTGGAGAATCCCATGGACAGAGAAGCCTAGTAGGTTACAGTCCAAGGGGTCGCAAAGAGTCGGACACGACTGAGCGACTTCACCTCACCTCAGTGAATACAGGAGAATGGTTAATAGTTATCTCATTGATCGTAGGTAAATAGAGGCTTTTAAAAAGTTAAATGACTTGTCCCTTAAGGTTTATTCAGTGTCCTCTTGCAATCTGAATTTTTTTATCCTATCTTTTTGAATCTAGGTGGGGCTTGGCTCCATATCAGTTCAGTTCAGTTCAGTCGCTCAGTCGTATCCCACTCTTTGCGACCCCGTGAATCCATATGAAGTATCACAAAACCTTAAATGAATTAAGTCTTAGGTTAATAAGGCTAATTGGATTTTCGTAGCAGTGTTCAGGTGGCCCACCATCCAGTACCTGTCAAGCCCAGCCCTGTTGAGTTTGTTTTCCTCCTGTGAAGGTCCAGTAGGACTGTCATGCTGTGTGGGGCTGGGCCGTGGAGTGGCAGGTTCCTGGCAAGGTCACCAGGGCCTGGGACATTAGGGCCATAAGCTAGGCTTCCATCATGGCATCAGCACTGCTCCAGCTCTTGAAATCCAGCTATGAGTCAGAGTTTTCATCTACTTTCTTTTTTACTGGGAGGAAAGAGTCTGTTAGATAAACCTGGGAATTGATAGCTGGTGTGTTGTATTTGGATTTGTAGGTTGGATGTTTTATGTTGACCAGTTTACACCATTGTCGTGTAAATTAGAGATGATGGATCCAGCTGTGGTTTAATGGTGACTGCTCCTGAATGTGGATTCAAAAGATCGGAATTTGTGTCTCATTTCTTTCTGTTCTAGCTGTGTAGCCTCGAGGAAGGGTTAACCTCTTGACTCCTTAAAGGTGTCAGGAAGATGAAATGTGACTAGTACTGCTGAACCTATACTAGTTAATTTGAATCAAATGAATTTGGGGATCAAATTGAGTAGAGCCTGGATTCTGGATGTGGAGAGTCTTTGAAGATGATCTAGTTTCATTGTGTAACTGAGAGTCAGAGAAATTTAAGTGTGTTTCCTCTGTCAGTGGTAGTGTCATGATTACCACCCAGAACACATTTACTCTGGGGCAG
>SJYH01003906.1:1394544-1407948 GCA_006408735.1 Sylvicapra grimmia | reverse complement strand
GTGTCCACTCAGGGTTAAGGGTGTGGGTCTTGGATTGGTCTACCAAGGATCTGAATTATCCCCTCAGTTTACTGTGTCTGGAACCTTAGGCAAGCTACTTTCTTCTTGCACTTAGTCTTCCTGTGAGGTTAAATAGAAGTAAGAATACTTTTTTTAAAAAGAAAATTCATATGCATGTGATGAAGATTGAATGAGATAAAGTTATGCAAAGCTCTCAGCACTATGACAGCACCCAGAAAGCATTCAATATCATTATTGTTTCTTAATCAAAGGACATTACTGTTGTTCCCTCAGTGTGCTTCTCTGGATACTAGGCTGAAATTCTGCATTATCAGAAGGTTGGTTATTGATGGGCATTGCTCAGTACTTTAATAATAAATAAGTAAATTTAAATAAATTTAAATAGTCTTATCTTGATGAATAAATGGCTGTTTTTTTTTTGTTGTTGTTGCTGTTGTTTTTTGACCATCCTGGGTCTTCACTGGGGTGCACAGGCTTTTCTCGAGTTATGGCAAATAGGCTTAGTTGCCCTGAGGAATATGGGATGTTATTAATAGCTTCCCAACCAGGAATTGAACCCATGTCCTTTGCGTTGCAAGTTGATTCTTAACCACTGGACCACAGGGAAATCCATAAATGGCTGTATTTTTATAACAGAATGTCTGCATTCTGCAGCTCCATCTTTTAAATGATTTTGTACCTCTTGCACTTCCCATGGTCTAGGAGGCTGGAGGCTTCTTCTTTTTTATTATAGGCATCAAACAGAGATAGGGACAATCTCCTGATTCCTCCTCTTTGGACGTGGCTTTGTGTTTTGAGCGTGTGTTTTGGGTGTGTCTGATCATTCAAGGAGAAACAAAGCCTCACTGCGGAGATCTGAGGTGTTGGGAACCCATCCAGTTTTCTCTGTCAATCCCATTCTCTTTCTGTCAGCCACCCTCCTTACATAACCCACCTGGGTTTCTAAGGCCAAGGTCCGCAGAGGTGTTCTGTGTCTAGCAAAAGAATTTAGGGTGGAGGTGGGGGTCCATATGTGTCACCAAAGTGAGTAATGGAAGTGGAAAGTGCTGGATGCTAACAATGAAAGCGTGAAAGTGTTAGTTGCGCAGTTGTGTCCAGCTCTTTGCGACCCCATGGACCATAGCCCACCAGGCTCCTCTATCCGTGGAATTCTGCAGGCAGGAATACTGGAGTGAGCAGCCATCCCCTTCTCCAGGTTATCTTCCTGACCCAGGGATTGAACCCGGGTCTTCCTCACTGCAGGCAGATTCTTCACCATCTGAGACACCAGGGAAGCCCAACACTGAGTACAGTCAACAAATCTGAAAATTCAATCTGCCATAGACAACCTAGTTCATTGCCTTAGAAAGCTTATTAAGTATTGGTGAATTTTAAGCATTTGAAAACACTTTCTAATCTATTTTCAGCTTTTTAATCAGATGATTTGATATTCAAAGAGGTTATGTTCTGTAGACCCCAAGGCCTTGTTTGTTTTAAATAATTATAGGAAGCCCTTTAATTTCCATGAGATTGAGATTTTGGAGACCAGGAGGGTACAGTGATTACGTCTAAAATCGTTTGACCTTGCTACTGTTGAATTTTTATTTATTTATTTATTTTTCTAACCAGCTCATTGATCCTCCCTCCCCGTTTGTTTCACTGGCAGTGAAACTTCAGTACTTTGGCCACCTCATGAGAAGAGTTGACTCATTGGAAAAGACTCTGATGCTGGGAGGGATTGGGGGCAGGAGGAGAAGGGGACGACTAAGGATGAGATGGCTGGATGGCATCACGGACTCGATGGACATGAGCCTGAGTGACCTCTGGGAGATGGTGATGGAGAGGGAGGCCTGGTGTGCTGCGATTCATGGGGTTGCAAAGAGTCGGACACGACTGAGCGACTGAACTGAACTAATTTTTATTCTTGTATTGCAGACTACCATGGAGGAGTAGTGAAAGGATTGGGGAAGGGGTTGCCAAATTTGGCCAAAGAAAAAATTGCAGGACACCTCATCCCATTTGAATCTCATATAATGGATTTTTCTGTATAACTATGTCCCATGCCAGAGTTAAATTTGAATTTTAGTGAAACAAGGAAACATGTGTTTAGTTTAAGTATGTCCCATGCAATATTTGGGATATACTTAAATACTGAAAAATTTATTGCTTCTAAACAAGAAATCAACCCATTTGTTTCTTAGATAGGAAAGGCAGTTCGATAAGCCTCTGCTTTCTTAGCACAGAGCAGCACCCAGAAATGTGTGGAAGTCGTAATCCCAACCTACCCTTTTCAAGTCTTAACTCTTCTGAGTTTAAAGCACTTTTTTTTTTTTTTGCTCAGGAAATTTGGATTGACATAAAAAACACACGTGTCTGGAATTATCTCTGAGTCCTTTATAAACAAATGGCCAAGACTTGGGAGGGCACACCTTAGGTTACAGAATGTTTTCCTGGGCTGGGCTCCAAAGCTTCCTGACTCTGGAACAATAATGGGTTCTTTCCATGCTACTTTATGTATTTATTTTACGGCATTCTTGTGCCTTTTATCCCTTCAGAGCCACTTGGAAAACATATTTGGGTCCTGCAGGAGCAGACGTACAGAAATTGTGGAGTTGTTTTATGTTCAGAGGCTCCATGTGCTAAGGATGAGGGACCCCCTCCCCCCTTCTTCCCCGNGGGTCTCCTGGCTAGTGTCATTACCTTCTTAGGAAGGAGTAGTAGAAGCTTAAATTTGAATCTCAGGGCATATACTTTATAATTTGTTGACTATATTTATGCTTAAGTTAATGTTACACTGAGATTTATCCAACAGGGTGTGGATTCAGTCACTCTCAACAAACCCTTTAGTGAGATAAGTCATAAAATTGGAACTTAAGATAAAGAATAAACAAAGAAACCAACATACGTAAATGAATAGAAGACTCTAGTAATGTTAAGTGCTGCTGCTGCTGCTGCTAAGTCGCTTCAGTCGTGTCCGACTCTGTGCGACCCCACAGATGGCAGCCCACTGGGCTCCGCCATCCCTGGGATTCTCCAGGCAAGAACACTGGAGTGGGTTGCCATTTCCTTCTCCAATGCATGAAAGTGAAAAGTCAAAGTGAAGTCGCTCAGTCATGTCTGACTCAGCGACCCCATGGACTGCAGCCTACCAGGCTCCTCCGTCCATGGGGTTTTCCATGCAAGAGTACTGGATATTATTCCTCATTATGTGCTTGTAAATATTTTTATTGGAAATTTTTGACTGATTTCTAAACATCCTGATGGGGAAGTAGGGTATTTCTTCATGCGATAAATTCCTGAAGGAGAGATCTGAAGAATTTTGACCTTTGAGTTTTCTTTTTTCTTTCAGTTTCCTTGCCGTCTAAAAATCTTACATTTCTCATCAGGAGGCAAAAACAAAGCTATCACTGATGATAATGACTAAAACATACGATTGGAATTCACATTTTAAGTTTAGTGAAATGAAAGTCATTCAGTCGTGTCTGACCCTTTGCGACCCCATGGACTATACAGTTCATGGAATTCTCCAGGTCAGAATACTGGAGTGGGTAGCCTCTCCCTTCTCCAGGGGATCTTCCCAACCCAGGGCTTGAACCCAGGTTAAAAGTGGATTAAAAGTGGTTAAAAGTGGATCCGCATTAAAAGTGGATTCTTTACCAGCTGAGCCACAAGGGAAGCCCAAGAATACTGAAGTGGGTAGCCTGTTCCTTCTCCAGCGGATCTTCCCAACTCGGGAATCAAATTGGGATCTTCTGCATTGCAAATAGTCAAAGCTATGGGTTTTCCAGTAGTCATGTATGGATGTGAGTTGGACTCTAAAGAAAACTGAGCGCTGAAGAATTGATGCTTTTGAACTGTGGTATTGGAGAAAACTCTTGAGAGTCCTTTGGACTGCAAGGAGATCCAATCAGTCCATCCTAAAGGAAATCAGTCCTGAATATTCATTGGAAGGACTGATGTTGAAGCTGAAGCTCCNATTGATGCTTTTGAACTGTGGTATTGGAGAAAACTCTTGAGAGTCCTTTGGACTGCAAGGAGATCCAATCAGTCCATCCTAAAGGAAATCAGTCCTGAATATTCATTGGAAGGACTGATGTTGAAGCTGAAGCTCCAATACTTTGGCCACCTGATGTGATGAACTGACTCATTGAAAAGACCCTGATGCTGGGAAAGACTGAAGGCAGGAGGAGAAGGGGACGACAGAGGATGAGCTGGTTGGATGGCATCACTGACTCGATGGACATGAGTTTGATCAAGCTCCGGCAGTTGGTGATGGACAAGGAACCCCAGCGTGCTGCAGTCCATGGGGTTGCAAAGTGTCGGATACAACTGAGTGACTGAATTGAACTGCATCGCAGGCGGATTCTTTACCAATTGAGCTATCAGGGAAGCCCCATTTTAAGTTTAATAGTGACAATTCATTTATAAAATATAAGATGTCAGAACTAGGAGGAATCTTACATTTGATCTAGTCTTAGCACTTTCCTCATTAGAGGAAATAGAGACTCAGAGATGTGAAGTGACTTCCCGAAAGTCACACAGCAAAGTTAGTGGCAAACTTTGAGAGCAGGTACCTGGGTTGCCTAACATGGCAGAGCTTTCTCCTAGCTGTTGAAGAAAAAGTTCAGTATTAAAATACTCAAATGCCCAAACTCTGATTTTAACAGTTTTTGGTAGAAGTCTTTCTGAAATACTTTATCTTCTGAAGTTAAAATGGACAGGGTAGCATGCACTTTAATCCTTTCTCAGTCTCACTGTTACCAACATTGTCTTTTGAACATCAGTTCTTGTTTGTGTTTAACACCTAGATGCCCTTTGCTTCTGTGAATAAAGTCATCCCCCATAGCTGAGGTTTTATTTTCATTAGTCTCAGTTACATGCAGTCAACAGGGATCCAAAAATATTAAATGGAAAACTCCAGAAATTAATAATTCTATTTTATTATTGTTATTTTATTATCATCTTTATTATTTTATTATTATTAGTTATTCTCCCTGCATTGCAAGGTAGATTCTTAACTTCTGGGCCACTGGGGAACCCTTTGTACTTCTAATATGATATTTGCTGCTTTGGGTTTTTTCCAGGTACATTTTCTTTTCTCAATGAGGCAAGGTCCTCTGTTGTCTTATGTGTCCAGTGCTGAGCTGGGGTGCTCAGTCTTTGCCCAGAAGTAAGTATTTGTTGAGTTACATCTATAGTGGCTTGTCATTGGCCATTATTACTTACCTGCTGGATATCAGAGTTGTCTTGATAGTTGACATTGTCTTCTGAGTGACTCCTGGAATGTAAGAAGCTATGTGATACCCGTTAATTGGTCTAAATGTATAAAATGTTATAAGGCATTAGACAGGCCTTACCATTTCTGGGTCTAATAGGGGTGCTTCTGCATTTTAGAGGTAGAGTAACTGAGGAGAAGGCGATGGCACCCCACTCCAGTACTCTTGCCTGGAAAATCCCATGGATGGAGGGGCCTGGTGGGCTGCAGTCCGTGGGATCTTGAAGAGTCGGACACGACTGAACGACTTCACTTTCACTTTTCAATTTCATGCACTGGAGAAGGAAATGGCAACCCAACTCCAGTGTTCTTGCCTAGAGAATCTCAGGGATGGCAGAGCCTGGTGGGCTGCCGAATATGGAGTCGCACAGAGTCGGACACGACTGAAGCGACTTAGCAGCAGCAGCAGCAACTGAGGCAAAGAAAGGGAGTTTGAAGTAACCNTTACCTGCTGGATCTCAGAGTTGTCTTGATAGTTGACGTTGTCTTCTGAGTGACTCCTGGAATGTAAGAAGCTATGTGATACCCGTTAATTGGTCTAAATGTATAAAATGGTATAAGGCATTAGACAGGCCTTACCATTTCTGGGTCTAATAGGGGTGCTTCTGCATTTTAGAGGTAGAGTAACTGAGGAGAAGGCAATGGCACCCCACTCCAGTACTCTTGCCTGGAAAATCCCATGGATGGAGGGGCCTGGTGGGCTGCAGTCCGTGGGATCTTGAAGAGTCAGACATGACTGAACGACTTCACTTTCACTTTTCACTTTCATGCATTGGAGAAGGAAATGGCAACCCAACTCCAGTGTTCTTGTCTAGAGAATCTCAGGGATGGCAGAGCCTGGTGGGCTGCCANCGATGGCACCCCACTCCAGTACTCTTGCCTGGAAAATCCCATGGATGGAGGGGCCTGGTGGGCTGCAGTCCGTGGGATCTTGAAGAGTCGGACACGACTGAACGACTTCACTTTCACTTTTCAATTTCATGCACTGGAGAAGGAAATGGCAACCCAACTCCAGTGTTCTTGCCTAGAGAATCTCAGGGATGGCAGAGCCTGGTGGGCTGCCGAATATGGAGTCGCACAGAGTCGGACACGACTGAAGCGACTTAGCAGCAGCAGCAGCAACTGAGGCAAAGAAAGGGAGTTTGAAGTAACCAAGGAGATATAATGAAAAACATTGAATCAAAAAGATGTCAAGCTAATCTTATCCATGAGTAGGCAGAAATGATATTTTTCTTTGAATGAAAATCCCCAATGCCAAAGCCTTCATGAATAACACTGAGATGTAACTCGTTCAGGTGGTAGGTCAAATAATAACATTCTCCTGCCCCCTGCTATCAACCCCCCATAGGTGTGCAGGTCCTGATTCCAGAACTTGTGAATACATTACCTTACGTGGCGTAAAGGACTTGGCAGATGTGATTAAGTTAAGGATATTGAGTTCTAGAGATCAGGTTGGATTTTCTCAGTGAACCCAGCATTATTACAAAGGTCTTCATAAAGGGAGGTGTTGGGGGTCAGAGGAGATGAAATGGCAGGACAGAGGCAGAGGTTCCGGTAATGCAGGGCCATGAGCAGCTTCTAGAAGCTGGAAAAGACAAGGAATGAGCCAGGAATCCAGCTCTGCCAGTTCCTTCATTTGTGGGCTAGTAAAACCCATTTCAGATTTGTGTCCTCCAGAACTGGGAATGAATACATATATGTTGTTTTAAGCTGCTGAGTTCGTGATAGTTTGTTACAGCAGCAGCCAGAAACGAATACAGTCGGCTTCAGAAGAAATTTATAATTTCTCAATTCCTGTTGGGCTATGAGTGCCCCCAGATGCTTGGACTGAATGAAAAGAAGAGAATCTCACATGGTCCCAAGCTTGAAAACTTTTGATTTCTACATCTTCGCAAAAGATCAAAGGAGGAATTCTCACACAAACTCCCCCACAGGCTCTGCAGCAACACACACATTCTTTCTTTCTCTCTCTCTCTCTCTCACACACACACAAACACACACACGCACGCCTGCCCATTAAAGGAAATGACTGATAGTAAGGACGTATGTTTCAGTTGACTTCAATGGCTGAATGCCTCCATTGTGCAGATGCCACCCAGATTCTGAAAGATGCTGTGGTAAAGGAAAGACCCAAACCCCAAACCTTTCCTGTACACTGTCGGCATTAGATATTTTCTGTCAGAAGTAACCCAACCCTTCCCTTTTAAAATGTCTGCTCTCCACACAAACATTTAAATGATGTTTGGCATGTTCAACACTTTTATCAGTATCATTGAAAGTATGTTATGAAATGTCCTCAGATGCCTTAGGAAAATGATTGTCATTTCTTGTCTGTGATTATCAGGTGAGCAATTTCTGTGCAAGTGAGGGGTGGGGTGGGAAAGGGCTCAAAGGCCTGGGATTCTCACAGAGGTGGGGTTCCCTTTGTAATGAAGAACTTTGGCTGTAGGAGAAGGCTACTGATTACTTTTTTTTAATATGCTTATTCATTTTTCAGCTTGTGCGGTCTAGTTCCCTGACCGGGGATTGAACACAGGTTCCCCTGGACCACCAGGGAAGTCCAGCTACTAGTTAGTTTTGAAGCAGAGCTGGAGGCAGGGCCTCTTCTGTGCTTCTGGAGCAGTCAAGAGATGAGGCACTAGTTTTATAATCAGAGTGGAAGGTGATGAGTTACTTTCTGGGAGTTGCTGGTGGATATACTCTGACCATGTGGGGTCTTAGCTCTCCAGATTGAACCCAGGGGCTGAACCTGCACTTCCTGCATTGGTAGGGAGAGTCTTAACCACTGGACCTCCAGGGAATTCCCCATATGCAGTGGATTTTTAAGGGCAGATTAGTTTTCCCCGTAATCTATCACAGTTGTAATTCATGAAGTTATGGTCTAGTGATTTAAGTTCTTCGAGAAGTTACTACACATTGTATGTTGTTGTTGTTCAGTTGCTGAGTCCTGGCCGACTCTGCGACCCCATGGACTGCAGCATGCCAGCCTTCTCTGTCCTTCACTCTCTCCCTCAGTTTGCTCAAATTCATGTCCATTGAGTCGGTGATGCCATCCAACCATCTCATCCTCTGTCGTCCCCTTCTCCTCCTGCCCCCAGCATCAGGGTCTTTTCCAATGAGTCGGCTCTTTGCATCAGGTGGCTAAAGTATTGGAGCTTCAGCTTCAGCATCAGTCCTTCCGATTTAGGGTTGATTTCCTTTAGGATTGACTGATTTGATCTCCTTGTTGCCCTAGGGACTCTCAAGAGTCTTCTCCAGTACCACAGTTTGAACACATATGTCTTTTGAGCAAGATGGACAGAATGCAGTGTCCTTCTCTCTTTTGAACTCCCCCTCACTCACTCATCCCACGGAAAGGAATGGTGTAGCATGTAATTGTGTGATCCCAGCCACGTAACCCTCTTGAGTGAACCAGGGAGAAGCAGCCTCTTCCCTGTGGTTTCTTAGTGCCCACCAAGCCGCATTGGCTTCAGGTTAGTTGTTTTTGACCTTTGCCTTGTCACCATAATTTAAAACAGGTCGATGATTTCTGCATAGAGAGGGCATGGAGCCCTACCTTGTTGGCTGAGGTTGGCCATTTGGTTACATGCCCCACACCTGGGCATGAGCATAAGGTGTGAAGTCTGTGTGCCTTTCCTCATTTCTTTCCTTTTTAAAAAAGGTTTATTTATTTTTTAAACTTTCTGGCCGTGCGGGGTCTCTGTTGTTTCATGCAGGCCTTCTCTGTTGCGGCGAGCAGGGGCGATTCTCTAGTTGCAGTGTGAGGGCTTCTCACTGCGGTGGCGTCTCTTGTGGCTCCCAGGCTCTAGAGCGCAGGCTCCATAGTTGTGGCACACGGGCTTAGTTGCTCTGCGGCGTATGGGAACTTCCCGGACCAGGGATCGAACCCGTGTCCTCTGCAGTGGCAGGTGGATTCTTAACCACCGAGCCACCGAGGAAGCCCTCCCCATATCTTGATGTTGTTCTGGACTGGAGGTCTAGGTCTGTCGCCTTAAACAAGACAACTTAACACTCTTCATCCTTAGAGAGGGACGGTTTTCTCAACAAGACCTGGACATCACCTTTCCCCAAGTTTTCATACCACTTGTGTCCCCTTGCTATTTATTCATAAGTAATCTTTAAGATTAAAAATTGCATCTTGAGAAAGCTGCAACAAGAGTAACAAGGGGAAAAAGTCATGTATTTTTATAAACACTCAGCTGCTGATCTTTTCTCTTTTATTCGAAGGTGAAAGCTGGTTATGTAAGGAGGGTCTCATAGAGAGTTTTAGAATTTCAGAATGAAAAGAAGTCTCAGATGAATGCACCAAATAGCCAATTAATTCATTCAACCAGAAAGACTTAGTGAACACCCACTGGGTGGAGGATTCTGTGCTGGGAACTGTGCTTATTACATGTTGAACACCACAGCGGTGGTCCCTGTCTCACGGAGCTCATACTTTAGGGGGTGATGGACAATATTCAAGTAATTGGGGAAGAAAAATCTCTAATCAGAAGCTTAAACAAACTACGGCAAGTCTACTGTAGGAGAGGTTAAGGAGCTCTAAGAGCATATGAGGGGAAGGGACCAGATCTAGTCTGGGGGAAGGGGGCAGTGGATGTTTGAACAGATTAAGAGGATGATTGGGGATTAATTGGAAGAAGGAGGAGGGAAGTGGGGTCTACCCAAAGGTTTGGCAGCCTGGGAGAGGGATCCTCTTGAAGTCTTAAACCAGCGTCCTTATAGAAGGAAGTTGAGTGAAGAAAGGAGAAAAGGTGATATTTTGTGAGCTGTGGTTGTCAGAATGTCCAGGAGTCAATTTGACAAGATGTCCATTTCTTTTCCCCTCTTTTTTACGGCTGCCAGTCAGACCTTTGTACTGTTCACTGGCTCCACAGTCACGTCAAACAAAATAAGAAAGAGGAGGAAGTGACATGCTCACTTCTTAGGCTTTACTTTAAATCCTGGTATGGATTTATTTGGGAGGGAGTTTGAAATGGCAATCCAAAATGATCCCCTCCTTGGGACATCCTAAAACTTAATCATTTGCATGTTGCATTTTAACACTTTGCTGTATTCACTTTTTTCCCCCATTGTTTTATGTTCAAAGGCATGCTTCCTAGGGTAGTAATTGATTTAGTCTGCCTCTTTCAGACTGTATCACTGTGTTGTTGTTTTTTAATTTGTGAAAAGATATAGTCACCATATTTATATTTTTCTGTATAAAAATATTGATTTTGACATTTTATTAATCTACCAAATCTCCATCCTGAGAAATTACACAATATCTTTTCTGATATGGGTTTATCTGACATGCTCTACGCCATTCACCACAGGCATTTAGGTATGCAGTGTTCACAGAATTGACTGGAAACGGCTTAAGAAAATGACATGGAATATAATTTACCTCGTAAATCACTGATCCTATTAACATGCGTATTCAAGATCTGACTCTAAAACGTTATTTGGGAGGCAGTTAAAAAATTTTTTTTTATTTTATATGGGCGTATAGCTGGTTAGCAATGTTGTGATAGTTTCTGGTGACCAACGAAGGACTCAGCCATAGATATACACTATAGACACCCACTTCCCCCCAGCCCCTCCTCCCATCCGGGCTGCCATGCAACGCTGAGCAAAGTTCCCTGTGCTATACACTAGGTCCTCGTTGGTTACCCGTTTTAAACAGAGCCGTGTGTACCTGGCCATCCCATACTCCCTAACTATCCCTTCCCTCATCCTTACCCCCTGGGAGGCAGTATTACAGCCAAAGATAGAACCTGCTCTGGAGATGCTGGGTCCAGGAGCCTTCGAGTCTTGGTCTCAGTTAGCCACCCCATGCTTTAGGAAGTTTTAGGATCAGTTTCTGGACCCATTGTCCGCTGTTGGCTTTGCCTCTCAGAGCCAGCTTTATAGCTGTCTACTACATTATAGCTAATGAAGTAGACCTCCAGTCTCCGAATGCCCATGTGGGTCCTCCAAGGGTCTTACGGTAGAGCACCCATTTAGACTAATGTGCTCTGTTGCTCAGTTGTGAGCAACTCTTTGCAACCCCATGGACTGTAGCTTCCCGGGCTCCTCTGTCCAGGGAATTTTCCAGGGAAGAATACTGGAGTGGGTTGCCATTTCCGCTTTTCACAGCCCACATTGGTTTATCCTATTTGGTTTATCAAGCTACCATACCTCCCTTCTTTAGCCTCCTTTGGCTATTAGAGAAAGAAATAAAATAAGTCTTTTAAGAAATAGCTTTTGTGTTCCCTGCTTTTTAAAGTGAATACCTTCATTAAAAATGTGTATTTTTCTAAAGCCTGTTATACAGAGTGAAGTAAGTCAGAAAGAGAAAGATAAATATTGTATACTAATGCATATATATGGAATCTAGGAAGATAGTACTGAAGAACTTATTTGCAGGGTAGCAGTGGAGAAACAGACATAGAGAACATACTTATGGACATGGAGACGGGAATGAGACGGTGACATGTTTGGAGAGAGTAACATGGAAATTTACATTACCATATGTAAAATAGATAGCCAATGGAATTTGCTGTCTGGCTCAGGAATCTCAAACAGGGGCTCTGTATCAGCATAGAGGGGTGGGATGGGGCGGGAGATGGGAGGGAGGTTCAGGAGGAAGGGATATATGTGTACCTATGGTTGATTCATGTTGAGGTTTGACAGAAAGCAACAACATTCTTTAAAGCAGTTATCCTTCAATTAAAAAATAAATTAAAAATAAAATGTGTGTAAAGGTATGAGCAGGGCTTCCCTGGTAGTTCAGCTGGTAAAGAATCTGCCTGCAATGCAGGAGACATTGGTTCCATTCCTGGGTTGGGAAGATCACCTGGAGAAAGAATAGGTTACCCTCACCAGCATTCTTGAGCTTCCCTGGTGGCTCAGATGGTAAAGAATCTGCCTGCAATGTGGGAGACCTGGGTTCGATCCCTGGGTGGGGAAGATCCCCTGGAGGAGGGCATGGCAGCCCATGCCAGTATTCTTGCCTGGAGAATCTCATGGACAGAGGAGCCTGGTGGGCTACAGTTTGTGAGGTCACAAAGAGTCGGATACAACTGAGCGACTAAGCATAGCATAAGGTATGAACACATTAATGAGTTGAATAATTATGAACAGTTGTTTCTATCTTGTAGGGTTTTATTTTCAGTTCTTAAAATATTTTATTTTTTAATTAAAAATTTCAAGAGAGAGCTTTTTATTTAATAAAGCACAGCTTCATCAGTTTATGATTTGCTCTTCTTTTTAAAAACATTTTAATTTATTTCTATTGAGGTATAATTGACATACAACAACATTATGTTTCTATTCTGTAGCTTTAAGTTGTATAAGAAAGAAGTCACTTGACACACCATAATGCTTTGGAATTGGATCTGTTACAAAATTGGGCTGTATGTGTAAGTTCATAAAAAGAGCCCACAGTTTTGTTGAAACTCTCACCACATAAGAGAGAGATGGGTCTGTATGTGTTGATTTTGAAGTACCAACTCTGCCAGAGACCAGGCAGATCACTCCAAGAACCACTCTGTTTTTAACCTTTGAATTTTTTTGGAGAAAATGAATAGGCTAGCATGTTGAAACTGTTTGTGTTAAGTAGGTTTAGTTTTGTGTTTTCAAAGCAAGATCAGAGAAAAAGGAAAATTCTATACTACTTATGCATGGCTTCCTAGATAAGCAGATGATTTCTAAGAAACACTATAATATTGTTTTGAAGAATAAAGCTATTTGCTTATTCATCTTTAAGGCTGTGTATTTTTTGTTTATTTGGTCAATTAAGAACAGCAATTTAAAGAAGAAAAAAGCTCATTTTTACCTATCATAGATTGCAATGGCTAAGTAATTTGAAGGTGCCTGGTTAAGAGTATATATACGTTGGTGGATCACACAAGTTGGTGAAAACCAGTATTTCCTACTCATTTCCAAGGCAATGTAATTTGCTATTTATGCACTTGTCTGATTATGAAGAATCATAATATAAGAAAGCCACTTTCATTTTGACCTACTGAAATTATACACTATAATACTTAAGTAATCTTAAGTCTTTCTGGTTAAGTGCATATACATGTATGTACATTGATGGATAAGGAAATTATTAAAAGCCCTTGAAAAGCTGCAGAAACCTGTTATTTGTGCATTAGTATTTC